>JASDQU011402015.1:27254-37987 GCA_032191745.1 Picea mariana
GAAATCCTGAAATGGGCTAATGGTCCCTAGCTCCTCCCTTAAACGCTTCACTGATGTGACCCTCGATTGTGACCTGGGTCCCAACCTTCGAGAGTGTCAGGATTTCGCGTGTCGAGGGTTTGTGAAGTGACCCTCTCCCCTTCTCGCAAAATGTGAAACTGCGATGACCACTTCTACTAGATCGATGGTCCTAATTTCCTCCACAATCTGACGATCCAGATCCTTTTTCTCGTGAAGTCGGGATTTAGAGACTCCCGACTTTTGGGTAGCAATTTCCTCCACTCTCCAGACTCCTGAAATGTCGATATCTTGGAGCACCCAATCAATGGCTCATGCTCCTCTGGATCTAACGACTGTTATCTCTCCTCAGCTTGCGATTGTTAAAAGATACTTGGTCTTATCCTCTCCGCAGATCCAATGGATCCAATGATCCATGAAAATCGGTGTTTCACCCTCCTGAGCTTGATTTCTATGAGGTGACTTCGATCCTTGTCCTTCCTATGAAATTTTCAAGTCTCTATCCTTCATGAGCTTGATCCTTGCTGCAAACTCAAGGATCCTAAGGAATCATGTGTGCACTCTTTGTGGCTTTCACAATAACCTCTGGTTATCAGATATCTTCCAATTCTATGCACTCCTTGTGACATAATTCTTCACCCACTCACTTGGGTTGGAAAAGTCTAAGACTTCAACATGGCGTGTACACTCCTTGCATGACTTTGTGCTATACTTGCACTTCTTTTGATATAAGAACAACTCTATCTCTCCTGATCTTTTCTGAGGTAAAACTCAAAATCTTGTCAACACACTCCTTGCAGACCTTCACTGCACTCCTTGCAGGAATTCTCAGGAAGAGAAACAATTGAAACTCATACTCTCCTCACAGACTTCATACATTCAACATGAAATCATACACATAAAGCATTGAAACAAATGCATAATAGAGAATATAAGCAAACTATAAACATACCATTCAATATATGCAAACAGTAACCATAAAACACCATGAAATTGGATCAAAGTATTCTTATATTAATTCAAGTGCTTTTGTACATGGTTTCTATAGAAACAAATATCTTCTCAAACAATTTCTACAATCTTTTTTCTTCTCTGCTCTCCTATGCTCTCTTTCTCTACAAATTCTACTCTAACAATGAGAATTTGATCCTACAATACATACGAGGGATCTTTCTTGAGTTTTCCCTCCTACCACTCTAAGCTATCTTATCGAATTAAAGTTTACCAACTACTTTATATTTATTACAATAAATGGCTACAACCAAAAGATGAGAGAGACGCTCGAGATATGCATTACAATCCTCAAAACATTTAAGAGCAATTACATCCTTTCAGCTATTACATTAATGTTCTTCTTTTGAAATTTAAATGTCTTCAAAATGTGTGCCAGTGTATATCCAGTTGTCCTCCACTTGCGCTTGCTTGTGATGCTCCTGCATCACATGTCACCATATGTACATGTCCATTTCATCATTCCATGTCACCATATGTTGATTAGGATTGGATAATTATATTATTTTTCATATATCTCCATGCTTTCAAAGTGGAAAAAAATGGAGGAATCAACTTGCAAAGTCATTTTAGTGGCAGGTCTGAGTTTGGAAAATTAGGGTACAGAGCCATTTCAAGGCATTAAATGGTGTTATTTTTTATTCCATTTTTTATAACTTGTGCACACCCACTTTAAGGTGTTCTACACTCTGAGATATTTCCAATGACGTATACCATGTGTCAATAGGAGTTCATATGAAAACGTTATGTCTCCTGCAAGTTGACCTTTTGTGTTGACCACCATGGTATGAGAGGATTCCATGGAATCATCCATTACTCATGCATATGGGTATAGTCACCTGATGAATTTTAAGAATATTCTAGAAGGTTCAAAACCCTATCACAATTGAAGGTTGAGGAAGTAAAAAACCTACCCCTAGATGGCTATCAGGCTATGTTAAATACTGAGCCACTAGGAGGAGAAGGGGTTCCATTCTATTTTATTGTATTTTATTCCATATGAGAGAAGAACAACTGGGAGTGGGAAATTATAGAGCATAATGGACGGAGTTAATGTTCTCTAGAAACCTAATAGGCCATAGGTCTTAGGTAACTCCATAGAGAGTGCATTCTCCTTTGTACTTGCATTATTTCCATACTAGAGAAAAGAGAGTAGAGTAGCCTCACCTTCTAGCTAGGTTTTCTCTCATAAGGGTTTCTCGGAGAAAATATTGTTGTTATCTTGTGGATGGTGTGTGTTTGTACTTTAATTTTCTCTATTTTCTGCATTTTATCTATTTCATGAATAAGAAGAAAATCAGTAACTAAATATTTTGGAATATAAAGGAATTTAACCTTCATAGCGTAGATTTTAGATTTATTTATTATATTTGTTGTGATGAACTATTCCAGTGGAATATTCACGACAATTTACAAATCATATGTACTTAATTTTATCCATGTCATCATGACACATCACATTCACACATCATTATACAAGTCACCATGAAATTTTGTGTCATCATAAGGGTATCAACAAAATGGAAATGGACGTTGATAGAATCAAACAGATATATGTGGAATATTCCATCATGGATTGGAGATATTTGTCAAGTATCATATTTTTTATACACCTATTAACAAAAATCACTGACTCTTGATGAGCAAAACAAAACAGACCAAAAGAAATGAATTTTGAAAAGTGTCGATGAATTATCGACATCGGTGGAAATCTTATGGGTTGGGTGCAGCAGGAGTAATACCCATCATTTGATTTCGATGAAACACTTTTCCATAGCATAAATATTAACCATCCGATCATGAGAAAAAAAAATTGTGACTGTTGGTCCTCCCATATGAACTGTGCTCGAAAACATCATGTTTTTGTTTCCAATAACATAAAACGTTATAAACAATTTGTCAATTAGAGAAACACCTATTTGGTATTTTCATGATAAATGGTTATTCCAAACTGCATTTGGGGTGTTCCCTATACCGTTGGAAATATCTCATCGATATATACACCTTTCTAGTTATGAGTTTTCCTTAATTCTTCATTGTTTGTTTCATATTTTCAAAATAAAGGAAATCAACCTTAGGGAAGTGACTTGAATATTTTATTTTAAGATCAATGGATTGTTTTATCTAATAAATTTGTCACGAGAAGATGTTTTTAGATCTAATATACATATGTATGATGCAAGTGCAAGAAATGGAAATGCTATAGCATCGTGAGAATAATTCCAATGTTGTATGCAACAAATTCGTAGATTTCCATTAGTTGACAAACAAAAGCATAAGAATAGTGTTGGAAGAATTGTTTACTAGGTGCATGACCATTCCAATTTTAGAAGTGGATGAATATTCAATATTTAAGAACAAATAAGTTGGATTACACTATTCCTAAAATATAAAATCAAATTAAATATTTGTGCACGACAATGCTAAAGAAAGAAGAACGGGTTGAACTATTTAATGAAGGAAAGATTTATGAGGTTGAACATCCATGAATTGAAGTTGGTAGTTAACTAGAGATGTTCTTAAATGCATGGATATTTGCATGGATTATTTAGAAACACTATTGGTCAATAAATATGCAGATTGCATGGATTTTTACAAAGTTATTTTTAGTTTCGTTTCATAATTAGATTAGCTTTTATCTTATAAATGAAGAGATCAACCTCACAGTAAAGGATATTTGATATCAATAGTGATTTCAAGAGGATTGTAAGAAGATAACCATTTCAAGGTTGAATTAAAATTTTTTTTGGAGTCAATACATTTTGGTTTGCTGAATTTTGTTTGTTTATTCATCATTGTGGATTATTCTATGACTAATTAAAATTTATGGGAATCTAGTAAGAATCTCAATAATGTTAAGTTGTCTTATTTGGTTGAATTAATTGCTAGATATTTTCAGTAAATTACTATTTTCTTTATCAGTTAATATTCTTTTCAGTTACTTGGAATACTGTAGAATTATTTCTTGTTGTTCTACTTTATAAGTTTATTCTTTTTGTTGTTAATTAGTTACTATTTTCCTAGATAATATCTGTTAAGTAATAAATTCTTAATAGAATTATTTCTTCGAGAATATAGAACTTCAGATAGATTTCATTGATTGTTTCCAAAGGTTACCCTTAGCACAAACATCTTCAAATGCTTTTCATTTATTTATTTTTTGTAGTAGATAGACATAAAATATAAAACAATAAAAAGAACGAAAATAGCAAAATCAAACTACTTTTAAAAATCATCGAATGGTTTCCAAACCCTTAACTCGAAGGATTATTCCATACCAAATAGGGATGAGTCTAATTGGTGATTTTCCTTCGGTTTAATCACTACTATTGAGCATTGGTAATCCAACCCCATCAACATGTCAAAAGAGAGAAAAAATGATGAAATGTCTACTGGTCATGAAGAGGAATCCAAATGGCTATAGATTTGTTCTTGTAATTAATAAAGGGAGTAATTTGATGAAATGGTATTATGTGTGGATCAAGTTTAGCCATGTAACTCTTTATTCAATTAATGAATAAGATGACATAAGAGTAGGAGTCGCTCAAGCATTTCTATTTTTCCCAGTTAAGGTTTTCCAAGGTAAATATCTATGTATATATGTTATTTCCATGGTTTTACTTTTTGTTTTAATTCTATCTTTTATATCATGTTAGGTTTAGTGTTTCCCTACATGACAATAATGGACTAGTGAATAGGGAATCCTTTAAAGTAGTGAAGGATTATTTTTCTACCTCGCTCTAGACAAAGGCATTCTTTTTAAGGAGTGAATTTAGGGGAGCTACAATTTTTCCATATTTTTTCACAAATTTTATATAGTATCCTGTAAGTCCTAAGAATCCGTGAAATATATTTATTGTTTTGGAATGGGGTAAATATTATATAACCACTTATTTCTTGGGATCAACTAATTTGTTAGCCTTACTTACAAAGTGACCCAAATATTCAAACTTGGGAGCCAAAAAATCACATTTTGTGTGCTTTAGGAATAATTGGTTATCCCACAAGAGTTGCAAGGAATTTTCGACAAGATCTATGTGTGATTCCTGTCCTTTAATATAGATCAATATATCATCGAAGAGAACTAGAAAAAAATTGTGTAAGAAGGGTTTGAAAATCTTATTCATGAGGCTCTAGAATGTGTATAGAGAATTACAGAGACCAAAGGGAATAAATGAAACCTCATAATGACCTTTGTGTGTTCATAAATTTGTTGTAGGGATGTATTAATCAATTGGTTGTGGATCCTAATTATCTTCCTAATTCATGTGTAGGTCAAAGAAACTACATGATACACAATTTAAATATTGTAATTTCATAGTCAATATGGACCGTTCATTATAAGGTCGCATATCTAATGGTAGAAGTTATGTTAGGGTTTTTTTCCCTAGAAGGAAACCCTGTTTTATGAGGGAATTGTATTGTGGCTATGTGTTATGGAAAATATTGTATTATGAGAGGGGAAATTGTGAGAGAAAGAGGAGAAGTTACAATGGGTGTGTTGTAGTCTGTATCCCTTCATTTGTTAGATAATAAAAAGGAAGGACCTAACAATTTCTATGGTGGATGTATCCCACACTAGGTGAACCACATATATCTATGTCTCTATTGTATTGTGTATATTCTGTGTTTTATTTGCATATTTTTTTTATTTTGTTTCTTTGCAATCTTGTTTTTCTAACATTCTTCTTTCATCCTAATTTGGTGGTATCCAAAAAAGATCAATCTTAGTAAGAAAATGGGTTCCATGAAGATCATATAGGATATCATCAATAAATAGGATGTGATATTTTTCTTTGATCGTCAACTTATTCAGAGCCCTAAAATAATGACACATGAGCAAAGTGAATTCCTTCTTTAACACCATGAACACGGGTGATGAGTAGGGTGTTAGAAAAAAAAGATCACAGATCAATAAAATAAAACAAATGCAGAAAAAAAACAAAAAAGGTACACAATACAATAGAGACAAAGATATACATGGTTCACCTAGTGTGGGATACATCCACCAGAGAAATTTCCAACTCCTTCCTTTTTATTATCCAACAAAATGAAGGGATACAACCTACATCTCAACCTCTATAACTTTCTCTTCTTCCTTTCACAATCTCCTCCCTCATAATATAATAATCACACACATACACATCCGCAATACAATTCCGCAATAAAATTCCCCTGTGGATAGGTGAATTTCCTTTGGATCCTAGACCCCTATGACCAATATATAAAAATGCTAACATTGAACATTGACATTCCTTGAAATGTAGCTAAACTAGTCAAAGGAAAAGGAAGAAGAAAGCATGATCGGTCTAGGCTGAACTTGATCTTCAATCCCTTTAATGAATTCTGAAATTCAATAGACAACAAAGATAATGCATGCTTCTTATTCTACCAAGATTAGTTTAAACTAGATTTATCAAGAAGAGAGAAGCTTATGTGAGCATCCACAAACTTCAAGGAAACATGCCAAGCATATATATTAATGAGAACATAACAAGATACTTACAATTTGTAGATGCATATGTAACAGCCTCACCAAGTTCTCTTTGTCCAACCCCTTGCTTGAAAGACCCATGATCAAAATGACAATACTTTTCATTGATATTATCCTCTTTTTCACCATGAGAATGCCTCCTTATATAGGCTTGGCGAGGCTTAACCATCTTAGCTATATTTGGGATAAGTTGAGGATATGACTCCATTAGTTGTGAGATTTCCCTTAGATCCAGCCTATAACTTGGATTTGAGTCAAACTAACTCGGATGCTTTCTAGATGTCCTTAGATATAAGGGGGGTTCCTCCCCAATATTCACTCAACAGATTGATGCTCCCTTAAGGTTGGAAACAAAGTGCTATAACAGTTCCTGATAAGTGGAAAAGTGTGCTAACACTCCCTACATGTGATTAGGGGAGCATTGATCTCCAAAAATTCATTTAAGATGATCTTTCTTCAAGGAAAAATGTTTGTAAGATTTTCCAATTGACATATTTTCCTCTTCTAACAAGTCTTAGAGGGTGTACCAAGATTTCTTATGATGTCATCTGGAATACAACACATGCGGGACGAAAATATGATGTTTGCGACACTTACGACACTTACGACAATGACAATGGGACATTATCGAAGTGAGGAATTTTGACATGTAACAAATTACCCCCCAAAGTGCAAGGTTAGAAGATGGAAGCTGATGAATGAATGGATTTGTATATTTTTGAATCAAGGGTATGGAGTTGAAGAACCTTGTAGAAGTTTCAAACAACCATCAAACAAATGTTATCATATGATTCAAACCCAAGGCAGGTATACCTATGCTTGAGTGATAAAGGACTTAAGGTATGGATGCCACCAAATACATTGTGAATCCATAATCATACTGAGTAAGGGTATAGCCACCAAAGATACAATGTGGATCTACAACTCCATGACATGAGCTTATCGTAGCCACGAGAAATACACAGTGGATCTATGAGATGGTAAAACATAGACACAAACCAATACAAAGTGGATCGATGTGATAGTATATCAGTATGCTCAAAATATCTCCTTCGTAGCCTGGGAAAGAAAATAACAAAGTGAAAGCTTAACCCAGGGTCTTCATCCTAATCCCGATGTACTATGAATATAACCATGTGAATAAGTGTTTTGATGTCGAACATGGTAGAAACCACTTGATTATTGGTCAATGAGGTAAACCATTAACAAGTGCAAGGGAAATCACTAGTGATGTCAATGATTCCCAAGCTACCCTAGTACAATCCAACGAATGTGAATAAATGAGATGAAGTCGAACATTCATTGAATCATATGATCAGAGGTCAATGATGTAAACCTAGTGTTGGAGGCAAGGAGGCATACCATTGAGGCATGCAGGTCCCAAGTACTAACTGGTTTCTAAGTAAAATTTCATGCATAATGTGTTGAATTTGATAGGAAAATACTCATCGAAGGAGGTCCTTGATGTATCCCTCATCAACGAAATGAAATTGACATAAATATGTAAGTTGGTGAATCAAATGAATGTGGACTAACACAGGTATTGAAAATGGAAATTTGTGATGGTTTACTCTTGAGGCGAATACTTCCCTTGAACATTGAGGCACAACATAACTTAGCAACCGAAACGTAACATGGACCAAAACATGATGCAGTGGATACTATGAATTTCGTTGGGTGACCCAAAGGAGTAAAAAGACTCAGGGGATTGGTTCAATGCAGAGGTTCATTGGATTAAAATGTATGTAAATACAATGTGTCGTGTTCAAGGGTGACTGCAAGAGTGACTTGTGAAAATTCTAAAAAATGGCTTGGCTTGCTTCCTTCAAATTGTTCCCCCATCCAGATAGACGAGTACCTCTTTTTGTTTTTATGAGATCGAGGAGGATAACACATGCTCAATATTACTCACCTTTGGTAATTTCCTATTCCTTTGTTTAACGAACTGGAAGAAATAAGGGTTCGGTCCCATATGAGCCCTTCAATGTGTGATTTTTAACCAGTCTAGAGAAGGAAAACTCAATGGTTTTTCATGTTTAGAGAGTCCAAAAATAACTTAAACACAACTCCATGGTTGTCCTTTTTCATAAATTTAGTCTCCAAAGCCCGAAAAAAAGATAAACTGCTACTCGAGAGACACCTTTTCAAAACAATTTTAAACAAGTGTGAAAGGAAGCAAGATCACTTGACAAATCTTTTCATGTTTAAAGAGTCTAAAAAGAGCTTAAAGGAGACTCCAGGGGTTTCCTTTTTCATGTAACCTTCATGAGTCCAAAAAAGAGGCAAAAATATACTCAGTTACATTCTCATGTTTTTTCGAGCGTGAGAAAGAACAAAGACCATGCTCGTCAGTGTTACAAGGTTCAATGAAAAGGATACTGCTTTGAGACCTGCAAATAAAGAAAATCCTACATCCAGGGTATTAGTGACTCCTCAAAAAAGATTTAAAAACCCAAAAGAAGCTTTATATTAGAAAAAATCAACCTTGTAATAGTGAAATAGGGTTAGAAATTTCATTTACCATTTCATTTTCACCAACTTCTTCTAGCTTTGGTATTTTCAACCTTGGAGGGTGATTTTCAAGCTGTGGGCACCGAAGCTGTGGTTGATCATTTTCACATCTGTCTAGACCATGTTGGTCATTTAACCATTCTAGTTATTTCTCATGGTTTAGAATTGTATTTTAGATAGTTTTTAGGTTGTTCTGGGTTCTCTAGGAAGCCCTAGGCATCGAACTAGGTCGTCGCTCCCTCAAAGGGGTGAGGGGAGCGTCAATTGTGTTTTCGACACCTTGGTGCGTGTACCTAGGGAGCGCTAATGCCCTGTGGATAAGATTTCGTGAGCACCAATGCGGAATTGAAAAAAATGTTGCTTTTTAATGCTAAAAATATCCAATTTTTTTCTATGAGATATTGACTAAAGGCTTTTAAATGTATGTTTTTGCATTTTACATTGATTAGAACCATGATCGAGTGGAAATAAAATGAGCACGAGCTCGATGATATAGCCACATTAAAAAACCCTCATACAAGGGACGCTTTGAGGAATTGTGGTGTCCTCAAGTTTTTCAAATTACAAAAGATGAAGAAAGAAGTTTTATTACTTGAGTATCTAATTGGACTGTGGGATGATGTTGAGCAGGCATTCCATATTAGACCACAATTTCTCAAAATTGAGAATATGACGTGTACATTTTGACCGGCCTCTCAAGAAGAGGGGATCCTATCCTTTTGTCTAGGCATCGGGAAAATTCTCAGCATACTGAGGTGTATGTGGCTGACCATTGTATTTGAGGGTCATGATTAGCCGGGGGACAAATCACGATCAAGGATGTCATAGATTTGGCACTAATATCTAGTTTATTTTCCATTACCAACCTTGCGGGTAGCACGAGTGCACATTTGGATTCAAAATATGAAATTTCTTATACTCTACAATGCATGGAGCCTAGATTATTTAATTGGAGTGTAGGATTCCTTCGGAATGTGAAGTATCAAATCAGGAAGTGTAAGATTGGGAAGCAAAAACAATTCAGTTATGGTTCTTTCTTGGTTTCATTCTTTCTGGAGAGAATACCCCAGATGCAACCATAGATTGCGTTGATGGCATGATCGATGACTGAGCCACGTATGGAAAGATGGAAAATTTTATCCTCGATATTGGGGACCAAATTAGAGTTCAATTTCATGAATGATGTCTTCGCTTGGTGGAGAAGGAAGTTAATTGTTATCGAGGACTTTCCATATGTCGGAGTGGATTTCCAGGGGAGCGTGGACTTAGTGCTTCTAGAGGGTATTGACTGGGATGTGTCAAGCAAGAAACCAAACTTTGTCATGTGTTTTTGATTTTTTAATTTACATTATTTATGTGTACAAAGAGGGATTTAAATTTTTTTTGGTTTCATCATGTAGATAGAGGTGCATCATGTCCGACAGTGATTCCAACACTAGGGTGTTGTGGAGACGTGTAGATAGTTGTGGATCATGAGGTGGCAGTGAGAGGACTCTGGGAGGTTGAGAGGAACCTCTGAGGTCTCACTATAGGTGTTCCACCTCTCAGGAGGCAAGATGTACCTCTAATTCTATAGAGGAATATAGTAGGGGTCCCTAAGAGTTTGAAACACTTGTTCCGACAAGTGGCCTGTGAAGTAGTGTGCTTCTCGGAGCACAACGTGGTGCAGGAGGACTAGGATCCTCCATATGTTTTGTAG
>JASDQU011402016.1:994-12373 GCA_032191745.1 Picea mariana
AGATAATAAGCCTCTTCGAGGGGGCAACCTCCTTTTACCCCACTTAAATGTTCAAGTACAAGATGATTCAAAATGAAAATGTCTCCTTGGTATATATAGGAGACTAGGAGGTTTAATGGCCTAAAGCCGACATAAATAAAATAACATTACTAATCTAAATTACAAATAATGGCCTTAAGCCGACATAAATAAAATAACATTACTAATCTAATATGCCCCAATTAAGTGGTAATGAGCCAATATTAGGGCTTAACAGCTAGTCTCTTTCTGGAAAAAAAAAATCATTTTTCTCATCATTAATTGCATTTGTTCCTTTGAATGTAGATTCAAAGACTGAAGCTGACTTTGTAATTGCCCTAGTTACAGGTCTCCTTGAATATTGTGAAATTTGTTTTCCCTTTTCACGTTTTTTCTTCTGTTCTTCAGATTCCTTCTCTAACCTATGTAAAGAAGATGCTAAGGTCTGTTTTTTTATCTCTTTATTAGAATTTTTTGAATTGTCTTCTATGATAATGAGGTTTTCCTTCTTGATAGAACGATGAAACATGGCTTTTGAATTCAGTCTGAATTTGTTTGCAACTCTGGTATAATTTCTTCTAGCATATTTAGGTATAGGTGTCTTCTTCTTACTCTGTTTCTTACCTTTTGCAGTCCTCTTGCCTGTAGGTTGTTTCTTCTGTTTAGTTGGACTTTGAACAAGGCTTGTGATGTAATATTCAATTTCATCAGATTCCCTTTTAATATCTGGATCAAAATGGATATGAGTCTCTTCATCCATTTTAAGTTTCTTACCTTGACTGATAGTTCCTTTCTCATTAAATTTACCCATAGGAAAATCACCAATGGCTTGTTGTGTTTGTAATTTTCTCTTTCCAGCATGGGTTACCCTGGGTGCAGGGGAATTTTATTTCATCAAAATCTCAGTGGCTTGAGAGGCCTGCTTACCTTTTCCATGTTTCTTCTCCTTGACAGTTTTAGAATTAGTTTCCTGTAGATTAAGTTTTAATGACTGGATTAACTAGTCCCAAGACCTATGAACTTTATTTGACGAAAATACTACCAACGTTTTGATCAACCCTTGATGAAAAAGATTATTTTTTGTTGTTGCGGGATGTGATTGAATCCTCTTAGACATCTTAGATAAACCTTTTAATAAGAAATAAGGTAGGTTAAGAGGGTAATCACCATTTACATGGATTAATAGTCTAATATGATAGAGATGAACCAGAGAAAATATGCCTTCACATGTAATGTACATGTGGATAATCAACAGAGTAGTATGCCATTCTTTCCTCACCCAGTTGTGTGGGATACCTTGGATCCAATAAGGGTTTTTCTTTTCCAGAATTAAAAACTTATTTACAAACTCCATAACTACATTTTCTTTATTCCACCATCTTTCCCCATATATTGGTAACCTGCAAGTTTTAGCTATGGAATGCTCTATCATGTGCATGAGAAGTTTACCAACTACATATTTGAAACCAACGAAATTTTGTGCAAATTTCATAGAAATGTGCTCTTCATGACTCTGGAATGTCAAGAAGAAGTCGAACCAACCAGCATCCTTAAACTTTTGTTCCATCTGAGGAAATGCTTCAAGAAATTATGTCCCTTCTGGCTCCAATATGGTTATTTGACCACTCTTTTTTGGCTCCATGACACTGATACAATCATGTAGAAACTCTGAGAATATTGAGGGTTTGATCTCCAACTTTCGAGGGTTGTTGAAAACTGAGAGTTATCTCTTTATATGCAAATCATGTATAAAATGATAGACATATTAAAATAGGCAGATTACGATTTCATTCATATGGAATAATAATCTGGCGTGTTGATTTGATATCAAGGTGGAGAGTACATCCTGATCCTCTAAATCAGTTGTCATCATAAGAATAACAACATGAAATAGATCATATAGAGATGTGTAGATCCTCTAGTAATGATTTTGAATGTTAGAACATGATATGGGTAAGGTGGCGCATGCAGAACTATCATTACTCCCAGCACTGCAATAATAGTGTTATTCTTGTAGCACCCTTTCCACTTAGACAAAATTTGAAAATTCAAACGAGGAAAGGACAAGTGATGCGATAGAAATCTTTCATATCATATCCTAATATTTGAAAACTTAAAAACATTTAAAATGTGCATAAAAAGATTTAAAATAATCTTTCAAGCCAAGAAGGGAAAAAAAGAGTTTAACAAAAAAAATCATGGAAAATGGGTAGAA
This sequence comes from Picea mariana, assembly GCA_032191745.1. Taxonomy (NCBI): domain Eukaryota; kingdom Viridiplantae; phylum Streptophyta; class Pinopsida; order Pinales; family Pinaceae; genus Picea; species Picea mariana. The sequence continues at coordinate 3,228 of JASDQU011402016.1, forward strand.
AAGGGACTAAGGACACCCAAACAGTCAAGAACAAGGTTAAGGATTAACAGGACTACTCCGTGAAGAATTAGGATATTGAAGAAGCATTACATGGAATTTCCCTTGATCTGAGAGACTTGGAGGGTGAGTTGTTCAACATCAAAATCCAGCATGAAATCAACATAGCACCAATGAAAAGTTACATCGAAGAATGGTTCAAGAAAGATATCGATAAACTGACCAATGAAAGGAAATAAACAGTTGAGATGGTTCATATAACCGTTGATGAAAATGATAAAAGAACATCAGCGAGGAAGTGAAAAGAAGGAGAGACCATCATAGTAAGTTTACACTAATCATATCTTTCTTTCTTTATCAGTTTCTTCCTCCAGTTATTCCACCTCTTTCACTAGAAAGGTCTAACCGAAGACTGATAACTTTTCATTTTCTTCTTTTCGGGTCTTGTTGTTCTACTTTCGCCCACCATCCTCCTTCTACGTGCTTATTTCTTGTATTTATTTGCTTTATGGTCCGCGGGATCCCCAATACCAATCTTTAAGATAAATGCATTTTAAATTTTGAAGAATATGTAACAGACAATAATTTTTTTAGAAATTTCAAGAGATCTACTTTGGGTACAATCTTGATTGTACTTTGTAGCCCTGATTTTAAAGTATAAAGTATATGAGTTTGATCTATCATTATCTTTATTTGAGTTGCCCATGTTTCCACTCTGTTATTATGCATTCCAACCATCTTCTTTTTATTTTTATGTGATCAGAAATCTTTAGTTAAACTATGATGGATGTGAGGAAATTTTGCTTATTTTGCTTTAATGTATAAAATGTGTGATTCTTGGTCCTTTCTCAGGAACCTTCTTTAAACAAAACAAAACATTTTATTCCTTGTTATTTTATTTTTCTTTGATTACCACGGCAGTCTTATGCAAAATCCCATATTCTGAAGACCCAAAGTCCCATGAAAATATGAAGTAAAAGAGGAGTACCACCTCTATAAAAATGCATGGGGGATTTATATCCTCATGAGGTTGTCGTTTCGGTCTTAACGGATTCAAGCATCAACACTTCCTTGAAAATGTTCATGGTTTGTTTTAGGTTTGTGACTGTACCTTTTTTCTTTTGAGGAGTATGATCCTTTATCATGTATGATTCATCACATGACATGTTTCTTCCTTTTTAGTCAACTGAATCTTCAAGGCTTCTTCTTTTTCCTTAGCTCCTTCAAGTTGAGTCTTTAGATTGATGATTGTCTCTTATGTATCATCCAAGACTTCTGTGCAGTTATTATTTTTGTCATATGTCCTTAAATCTTCTATATCTTTTGTTAGATCAACAACTTCATTCTTCAATGTTTTGATTTCTTCCTTGTTTTCTATTTGAATCATTTTGAGGTTGATGGCTTCCAAATCCAACCTGTGGCATGATTCTTCCTTTTTATTTAATTGGACCTTATGTGCTTCTTCATTTTTCTTAGCTTCTTCAATTTGAGTCATTAGAGTTGATTTATTACTTTCATTTATCTTTTTGACGTTAATAATTTCCAATTCTAACATTTGACATGATTCTTCTCTTTTAGTTAATTGGATCTTCTGGGCTTCTTCATTTTTATTAGCTTCTTCAAGTTGAGTTTTTAGACAGATGACCATTTATTTTGTCTCTTCTAGTACTTATTTTCTTTTATTATCATGTGTCTTCATTTCTTCTGTTATATTAGCAACTTCGGTCTTCAATCTTTTTATTTCTTCTTCTTTGTCTTCTAGCTAAATATTTTGTTCATTCTCTTCATGGTTAGATTGATCTAATTGTTGTAGTAGAAACATATATTTCTTTTGAATTTTATCCAACTCCTCGAAAGTGAAAATAATTGTGTATTCAAGCTGGTCAAGAACATCCTTAGTTACTTCAATATATAGACCATTTGTTGGTTCCATACTAATCACTTCAAGTGTAGTTATAACATCATTCTTAAAATCTAATATTTTTTCTTTAGTGAATACTCAGGTATTCATCAATTCCTTGATGTAGTAGTCTTCTATGTTGATGACTGGGGTTTGCATCAATTCTTTGATGCTATTGTCCTCTTCTGTATTTTGTTCTTTATTCTGATCATAATTCTCTTTATCTGTAATTTGTTCTTCAATCTAATTTGATTTCTCCATTTCAGAGTTTTGTTCTTTAATCTGATTGGATTTCTTTGTTTCTTTGTTTTGTTCTATAAACTGATTGGAATTCTCCATTTATTTGTTTTGTTCTTTATTTTGATAATAATTCTCTAGCTAGATCCATAGTACTTTAGCAGAGGTGTAGTGTCCTATCTTTTCTTTGACTTGGTCTGACAATACATTATGGATTTCCTGTAATGCTATTGAATTATTTTTCTTTGCTTCTTTTGCATATTTGGTTTTTTTCTTTGAGGTAGTTGAGTACGAAGGTTTAGATCCTCTCGACTTTATATACCGTTTTATGCCTTCCCTCCATGAAGAGTAGTATGTTCCATCAAATAAGGGAGCTTCCTTTGTGGAGACAGCCATTTGTCCACTAATTTCTTCAGAATCTACCTTCCAGTGTTTAAAATGTGTTGAAGGCACCTGCTCTGATACCAATTGTTGAAATATACACTTGACACTGAGAGGGGGGGTGAATCAGTGTCTGAAGCTTTGACTTCTTTTCACACTCTCATATATTAACTAAATTAATTGAATAAGATATATGCATCTCAATTAATAATTCATAAACATGTATAACAAAAACTGTATGAAGTAGATAAAATATATTTTTGTTATTTATTTAACTTTGAATGAATACAAATAAAATCAATCTTTTAATATCTTCAAATTCAATTTAATATGAGAGATCCAACTCTTTAATACAATACCTATCTTGTAGTTCTCAAATCCAGCTGAGAAATGAGGAATCCAACCCTCATAACAACACCCAGCTTGTTGATATCATATCCAACTAAGATGTAAGGAATCCAACCCTCATAACAAGACTCAGCTTGTAAATAGGCACCAACTTGATAGAATGAACTTCCATTCAATCCATTATATATACATATATTTAATCCACCAAGACACTCATAGATTCACCACCACTTCTGGTTTATATAGTATTTCAAACGGTATAGGATTGAACCAATGTGTCTTTTTTACATGAACCACTACACCTCTTCATTTAACTAACTAATCTTGATTCTAACTTTGTCCTCATGAGTTGATCATAGATATGGATCGACTCATTATATCATTCTCATGCTTTTGTTGCGTCCTCAGTTTGCCAATAGATCATATTCGAGCTTTTACCAATTCTATGTATTGTTATGGTGTTAATTCTCTGTCGAATTACTCTACAAACCTTAATTTGTTTACAGAAATGAAATATGTATGAGGTGTTTCCTTCAACCCAATGTTCAAATGACTGCAAGCTCAAAACCATGGGCTTATCCATTTTAAGTGGTGTTCATAGTGCCACTTCTTTCACCCTTATTCCTCTATCACGATTGGAGCCAATTCCTCCGGAATTCAACCTTCATGCATTTTATCAGAGTAATATTTCCTTAAGTAAACTTCTTCGAAGTACATATGAGTACTCTCTGTTGACATATTTTTCATATTCCCTTTGGCTAAGAACCAAGGGCTTAATTCATTTTTTCTGTGTAGTTATTGAAATTGGCCCTTGAGTTTCTTTAAGAACCTTCACATGACCAAGAGCTAGGACTGTTAGAATTATGCCAACAGGAGCTCCATCTCTCCGGGTATTCAGAATTATTGGACTTTGCAAACCTTGAAACCTTCCAGAGTAAATTTCGATGAATTTTGTATACTCTATTCACTAGTATATCGGACGGTTGATTTGAATCTTTCGTTGAATGAACGATCCTAGATTACCTAGAGGCTTAAACAAAATTGACTATCACAACTTAATCATGAGTTGAGATCTTCGGTCCATGTTCTTTCAACATAGTGGAGATTTAACACTTTAGCCACTATGCACTTTAATCTTGAGTTGATGTTTGTCCATAGAATTCAACGATCCAGATCATTGTGTGTTGCCTCCACCAAGTTAATATTCATGCACGTTACTTTTTCACTTTTGGATCTCAATCATGGATGGTCAGATATTATTTCTGATCTTCGACACTCTGGGACTCCGGGTTACTAGAACTCTGAAGTAGTTCAATTCCTCTAGAGGTTTACCTACTGAATAATTCATAAAATGACAGTGGTCACTTGTTGTTAGTTAACATCTCTTTCTTACACTATTATTCCACTGTGCTTGATCACCGATCAAGAATGATCCCAGAGTAGATCAATGGTTAGCATTACTTTGTGATTTATGCTTACTCTATCTTTCCACTGCACTTGATCTAAGGGACATCAGTTATCTTGGAGGATCTTAGATCAACAACCAGTGTTAGTTCGCGACTTCGAATTTCGGAACTTTGGGCATTTTTGCAAGTAGGAGAAGTTGAATATCCCTGAAGGATGTACTCCTGTAGTTAAATTGATTACTGACTTCACTGTTGATGTGGCACTAGCTGAGTGGTTTCCACGTGTCACCCTAATTTGTGACTTTTACAGTCCTTATGTTCCACATTGACCTTGACATTTGTCACCATCTGATTAGGCCACGTGTCCTCTATAGTTGACATGGTCCTCAATCGACATCAAGAGTGTTGAAAGGAACTTAATATAACATTTGTTGAAGTGCTCTAAGATATATTCATGTTGACATAGGTTTAATTATTGTTTGTTTATCGAGATGATATTATGTTATTGGCAAAGCACAAAGATAGTTTCCAATGACATCTTATTCCATAAAATTTTATCTAGTTATTTCGAAATGAAATTTAATGTAAACAAAACCATCATATTTAATGGCGCCAAATAGGAGGTGGTTCTTTTTGACACATACATGGACCTTGAATTTAATTCTAATGATAATTGGATCTCTTGTGTGGATAAATGTGTAAAATGAAGCATGAATGCCCTATACTCTATGAAAAATAAATGAAGGCCCAAATTCAGTGATTGCATTGCACATTAAGAAATTTACTCTTCATAACATTGATACAAATTAATAGTTTTATACGGTTGTCCAATTTGGGGATTGGGCCTCTCCAAAGAATCTTGCAAGAAAGTTGAGAGAGGTTAGAAACGATACTTATTAGAGGAACGAGGAATTAAAATACAAACCCTTACCCTTTGATGCTAGTAGAAACATGTGTGTTACCATTAAAAGGAGAAGCATTATGTTGGTTTATGACATATATATTCAAATAAGGCATATGGACAGGTCATTACTGCACCAAATGAATATTGCAACTCAAAATAAGGGTTGGTATCATAATAGCTTGATGAAATGGACTAAGAAATGAGACCTTTTAGGGTTTTAGGGTTTAATGATATACCATACCTCCTACATTTTTCAAATGTCTGCTTCAAATGCTGCAAGTGTTCAACATCAAAGGTTGAGAACATAGTAATATCATCAAGATAAATAATCATAAATACGTCTTTCCCACCAACAAATGAAATATCCATAGCTCTCTGAAATGTTTCTTCTGCATTCATTAATCCAAAATACATCTTTTCATAGAAGAAAGTGTCGCAGGGAATGGTAAAAGTTGTCTTCTTCTTATCTTCTTCCATCACTAATATCTAGTTATATCCTGAATAGCCATCAAGCATAGAAATCCTCTTTTCCCCTACTACTCTTTGTAGAATATGATCCATTTTAGGTAATGGATAATTTTTCTTTAGAGAACATCTGCTCAAATTTATGAAGTCTACACAAATCCTTATCTCTCCATTCTTTTTCCTGACATGTACTAAATTAGCTACCCATTCTGAGTATCTCATTGGTACTATCATTTTAGCATACAACAACCTTTCAGTTCTTTTTCAATTATAGGTAGCAACAATGGATTGAATTGTCTAGATTTCTTCTTAAAAGGTTTGGATCCAGGCTTTAAAGGAATCTTGTGCTGCATAATCTCTGTATCAAAAACCTTAAGGTCTTCATAAGACTAAGAAAAAACATCTATAAATTGTTTCATCAAATTTACATACATGTCCCTCTTCTTTTCTGGAAACTTTCTGGATAATTTCACCATCTTGGGATTTGAATCTGGACTGATATCACAATCTACCACTTCAACCTCCTCTATTTGAATAACAGACTTTCTTGAAACATCATTATGGTCAAATAGTCTCTCAAGTGGAACCAGGCCCTTTAGCAAATGATTTGTTTTCAACTTAATAATTTTATGACCAACAATATTGTCTTGAAGGATTTTTGTAGCATGAACTTCCACGTCATCATTTTCATTATCCTGATCTATTGAGATATTAGAAAACTAATCAATGGTCTCCAAAAACCTTTGAATTTCCTGATCATCTTTAAAAACCTACCAAATTTTTTATGGTATCTGGTATAGAGGGTATGTGTCTCACCTCAATCTGAAATCTTAAATTGGGAAAGATTGGAGTTCTAAAATTACTGACTGCAAGTGCTAAAGAATCTACCTGTTGATTCAAATATATGTGTACAAAAGTGATAATGAAGGCCAAAAAGAAATTATCAAAAAAGTCCCACGCTTCATTTCTATACTGCTTTAACCTTTGATGTTTGGTTTGATAAATGTTTTTTATCTAATGGATGATAAGCTTTGAATCTCCAAAAGCAAAAATTGTATCTATGCACATATTTTTAGCAACTTTAAATCCTAGAGTAAGAGCTTCATATTCACTGATATTGTTGGTTGTATCAAATTCCAATTTGTATGATAGAGGAATAACTTCTTTGGTAGGAAAAATAAAAACAATCACAGCCCCAGAGCCTTCATTGGAACAAGCCCCATCAAAGAACATTTTCCAGATTAGGTTTTCTGCATTTTCTTCAACTGTAGGTATGATTTTTGTGACTGTTGTTTCAGTTATCTGGTCACCAATGTGAAAAATAGAAGAACCAACTTCATCTTCTAGAACATATATGGGATGATTACCAGGATTTTCCTGATCACTTACCAGGTAAGCCAGCCTCACTTCCCTGTACAGTCTTCGATGTTCTCCACCAAACACAAGTATGGTAGCATAACTGAGATCCATTTGTAGTGTGCCTCCTACTTTCTTAGCCCATGATCTTGATAGAAACATCCCAAATTTAGGAGGTATGTCAGCCACAATTACATCCAACACCACACTTTTCATAGGTAACTGAGATAAAGTAACAACCATGTCTTTAATGACTCCCAGACATTTAACTTTCCTGGAGTCAAATGAATATAGGTCTATATAAGGCTTAGTAATTTCTAAATCTAATTCATCCATTACCACTTTTGGCATGAAATTGTATGAAGCTCCTGAATCCATTAAGCAATTATGCAATATTTTGTCATGAATGTTCAGAGATATGTAGAAAGGAGAATAAGAATCAGACCTATCTTCAATATGAGGTCCAATGGTTATGGCATGGTTTTCATCTTCAAGATTTATAGTATCTGAAAAAGTAACATGGGAAGGAGGTTGCAATGCTTTGAGAACATATTTTCTAAAAGAATCAGTTTTCATCAATTCTACCAAAGGTATGGGGATTTTGATTTTATTAATTTTGTTTTCCAAACTGAAAGAAGAAACATGATTCTCATTTTCCTTCACCTCTGTAGTGCTAACCTTGACATGTTTCTTTTGTTGTTGATCAGTTTTAATCCATGAAATTTCTTTACTGGCCCCTGATTTAACTGGATCATTAGTCTTTTTGGTTTGAACAGGCATATCCACCTTTGATGTATTTGATCTGGACCTAAGATCATACTTTTTCCTTTTAGGTTCTTTCTGGATAATTTATTCAGCATCCTCTTCTTTAAACTGATTTAGTATAAGAGCATCCTCATAATCTTATTGTGTCAAATGAGTGGGAGGTAATTTTGTATCATTTAACTGAACTGTAGAATCTTATTCAGTGTGACCAATTTCTTCAACTTCTACCACTGCGTTATTTTGAAAAGGAGGAAAAAATTTCTAATATTCTTAATTTCTCCTTTCTCTGGGCAAAATTTGAGCAACATTGTTAGGCCTTCTGAACTTGTTGGCATTTTTGTATCCACCTTATTGTGTAGGTCTTCTAGGATGTTGTCAAGGTTTTCAAAATTTTGGCCATTTTATCCATCTTAGAATCAGATGTTGTATGAGAAGAAGAAGGGAGTTCTTCTCTCTATTTTTTCCTGTCTCTGTCACCCCTAGACTTCAATTTATCCATTGCTAATATGTTAGATTATGCTTCAATGGCTACATCTTGATCATACTCAGAGTCACAGACTTTCTTTCTCTCAATAGTAGAGAAAACTCAACATCAAAAGCATTGAAAAAAGTAATTTTGGTTGATGTTTCTGTGGGTTTGATTTCATCTGGAATTTTACTATACATTTTATTAAATCTTTTGGTAAAATTAGATATAGATTCTCCTTGTTTTCTTTTCAAAGAACCAAACTCAGTGATATAATACAAGTAGTCTTTCTTATCTCCCCGGAATCTTAAAAAGGTATCATCCAGTGCATCAATTTAAGCAATTGAATTGGGAGGTAAGATTCTAAACCATTTCCTTTCCTCTCCATCTAAACTCTGCACAAAAAGTCTCATCCAAACTTTTGTATGCTCCACATTAAAATTATTTGCAAAACCGTAGAAAGAGTTTAAGTGTTCTTCAGCAGTGACTTCTCCTTCTCCATTGAATCTTGGAAAATACTTCATATAATCATTAGGTGGGAAGGCATACAGGACTTGTGGTAAATTTAATGGTGCATATATGGCTCCAACAATTGCATCCAGCCTATTCATAACCATGTTTATCACAATGGGTGCTTGAACTGTAGGAATAGGTAGAATTGGTGATGTAGAAAGAGAAACAATTCCTTGGGTGGAACAACTTAATTGGGCTGCTATAAGTTTTTGATCTTCAACTAGAGAAATCAAAGGTTTCTTATCTAAACCAGAGTAGGTTGAAGGTTCTAGAAACAGAGGATTTTCAAAGGAATAATAATGTGGTTTAACCTCTTCAGAAGAACTGGATTGGGGTGATGATGAAAGCTATAGATAAGGTATTGTTTGTTCTTCTTCAATGAGCTCAACAAACAATTTCCATTGACCT
>JASDQU011402016.1:18150-36824 GCA_032191745.1 Picea mariana
GAAAGCTATAGATAAGGTATTGTTTGTTCTTCTTCAATGAGCTCAACAAACAATTTCCATTGACCTAAATTCAATTATGAGATAGTTGAAGGAAAAGATACAGTTGAGGGTTCAACAATTGGCTTTGTTTCACTCTCAGGAATAATTTATTCAATTGGAAACATGTTTATAGTTTTAGAAGACTGTCCTTGAGTACTTGTAGAAGAAAAATCTTCTTTTGAAAAAGAGGATTGTCCAGGAGTATTTTTAGATTTTCTCAATAACTTTTCAGGATCTGACATTACTGCAACAGGCTTAGGATCTGGGTTTTTTCTGGTCACTTGTTTCTTTGTAGATGATGATGAATTTAGAGGAGTTTTAAGTCCTTTAACTTCTCTTTTAGGAGCCAGAATTACTGTAGAGGATTCACTAGGTGAAAAATACACAGTCTCATGTAAATTTCCAAATTCTTGTCCACCATAAAGATTTAGATCTGATCTTTGTTGTTCTCCCAGGGAAAATATCTTCATTCCTTCATCCCCAGCAACGGAACCAAAAGATTTTAGTCCCTAAAGTTGCACTTGATTGTGAGAGAGAAAGCTATGGTATCATCAATTTATTGCAATAGTATTTATAAAGGGTTTTCTTAATAGGTTTTAGAAATTGGTTGAAAGTTGGCTTAAGGGTTCAATAAAGTATATAACTCAATGTAAAGCAAGTAGACATCCCACTGGCTTAGTAAATGACAGACACTTTAACAGATCATATGGTAATTAAAATAAAGATAGGAAGATATGTAAACTTTCAATTTGTCAACTCACACATGGATTTCTCATTCCAAAATGTTATTAAGAAACAAGAACATGTACTTGAAAACAATCTTAATTATGAACAAAAACGTAAATTTTTCACTATGTCACTCACAATCAAGAAATCATATGCTTTGCAACGAAATAAATGTATTCAAGTAAGAAAAGAAGCAAATAAAAATATGAAAAGAAGATCTAAACATCAACATGTCTTTTCCATTTAGTTCCAATATGAAATATGGTCTTCTCTTACAGTGGACTCTTTACAAAAATAGACCTTGAATGCCCAACTAATCGACCCTTATATATTCTTTACAGTGTCTTTTTAAAGCACACAGATTACTCCTGTAGATCCTATTTTTTAGATTAGTTTTGCAATAGGATCATATTGATTGACTATTTCCTAGGATATAAAAGCTCATACAAGCATTTCTAATGCCTATAATTTAGTAGGCTCAACAACTAATCTGAATATAGGTAAGGAGACAGCTTGATAAACATTTGCAAATCCCAAAAAAAGAGGAATATTATCTTGCTGAGTTGGTTCATCTAAAATACCAAAAAGTTCCATTTGAATGAAGTACTAAGAACAAAAAATGTTCATCTTTATTATATTGGTAACAACATTGAGCAATCAAAACTGAAGCAAATTTTCCTTGGATAGTTATGGTATGATGACTGCAGAAGATATGGTGTCTCTATGTTTGAGCTTAGTTGTTAGCACAACATTATGCCAATATAATCTTATATTGGATTCTCTTACCTCCTTTAGAAAGGCCTTCTGCCCCTTCCTCTTCTTTTTCAAATCTTGTTTCTTTTCTTGTTGTTTAACATTCCATTGCTCAACAAAGGATTTTTATTTCTTCAATTTATTAATAATACTTTGAATCTCTTTTACTTTGTCCTTTTCTTTCCTTGATTCAACCTTAAATTATGGATATTCTTCTATTGGGGCAGGTAAGTTCAAATCTATGGAAGCTTGGGGTTTCCTTAGTTTGATTACATATTTTGAAGATAGCCCAGTACTAAGGTCCTCTTCTTCAGTGCTTTATGAGTCTCTGGTCTCTGGAAGATCTTGTAGCTGGTCTATTTCTGGAAAAACGATCATTTTTCTCATCATTAATTGCATTTGTGCCTTTGAATGTAGATTCAGAGACTGAAGCTGACTTAGTAATTGCCCTAGTTACAGGTCTCCTTGAATATTGTGAAATTTGTTTTCCCTTTTCACATTTTTTCTTATGTTCTTCAAATTCCTTCTCTAACCTATGTAAAGAAGATGCTAAGGATTGTTTTTTTATCTCTTTATTAGAATTTTCTGAATTGTCTTCTATGATAATGAGGTTTTCCTTCTTGATAGAACGATGAAACATGGATTTTGAATTCAGTCTAAATTTGTTTGCAGCTCTGGTAGAATTTCTTCAAGGATATTTAGGTATAGGTGTCTTCTTCTTACTCTATTTCTTACCTTTTGCAGTCTTCTTGCCTGTAGGTGGTTTCTTATGTTTAGTTGGACTTTGAACAAGGCTTGTGATGTAATATTCAATTTCATCAGATTCCCTTTTAATATCTGGATCAAAATGGATATGAGTCTCTTCATCCATTTTAAGTTTCTTACCTTGACTGGTAGTTCCTTTCTCATTAAATTTACCCATAGGAAAATCACCAATGGCTTGTTGTGTTTGTAATTTTCTCTTTCCAGCATGGGTTACCCTAGGTGTAGGGGAATTTTATTTCATCAAAATCTTAGTAGCTTGAGAGGCCTGCTTACCTTTTCCATGTTTCTTCTCCTTGACAGTTTTAGACTTAGTTTCTTGTAGATTAGGTTTTAATGACTGGATTAACCAGTCCCAAGACCTATGAACTTTATTTGAGGAAAATACTACCAACGTTTTGATCAACCCTTGATGAAAAAGACTATTTTTTGTTGTTGCAGGATGTGACTGAATCCTCTTAGACATCTTAGATAAACCTTTTAATAAGAAATAAGGTAGGTTAAGAGGGTAATCACCATTTACATGGATTAAGAGTCTAATATGATAGAGATGAACCAGAGAAAATATGCCTTCACATGTAATGTACATGTGGATAATCAACATAGCAGTATGTCATTCTTTCTTCACCCAGTTGTGTGGGATACCTTGGATCCAATTGGGATTTTTATTTTCTGGAATTAAAAACTGATTTACAAATTCCATAACTACATTTTCTTTATTCCACCATCTTTCCCCATATACTGGTAACCTGCAAGTTTTAGCTATGAAATGCTTTGTCACATGCATGAGAAGTTTACCAACTACATATTTGAAACCATCGAAATTTTGTGCAAATGTCATAGAAATATGCTCGTCGTGACCCTGGAATGTCAAGAAGAAGTTGAACCAACCAACATCCTTAAAATTTTGTTCCATCTGAGGAAATGCTTCGAGAAATTATGTCCCTTCTGGCTCCAATATGGTTATTTGACCACTCTTTTTGGGTGCCATGACATTGATACAATCATGCAGAAACTCTGAGAATATTAAGGGTTTGATCTCCAACTTTCGAGGGTTGTTGAAAACTAAGAGTTATCTCTTTACATGCAAATCATGTATAAAATGATAGACACACTAAAATAGGCAGATTACGATTGCATTCATATGGAATAATAATCTGGCGTGTTGATTTGATGTCAAGGTGGAGAGTACATCCTGATCCTATGAATTAGTTGTCATCATAAGAATAACAACATGAAATAGATCATATAGAGATGTGTAGATCCTCTAGTAATGATTTTGAATGTTAGAACATGATATGGGTAAGGTGGCGCATGCAGAACTATCATTACTCCCAATGCTACAATAATAGTGTTATTCTTGTAGCACCCTTTCCACTTAGACAAAATTTGAAAATTCAAATGAGGAAAGGACAAGTGATGTGATAGAAATCTTTCATATCATATCCTAATATTTGAAAACTTAAAAACATTTAAAATGTGCATAAAAAGATTTAAAATAATCTTTCAAGCCAAGAAGGGAAAAAAAGAGTTTAACAAAAAAAATCATGGAAAATGGGTAGAAAAGGGACTAAGGACACCCAAACAGTCAAGAACAAGGTTAAGGGCTAACATGACTACTCCGTGAAAAATCAGGATATTGAAGAAGCATTACATGGCATTTCCCTTGATCTGAGAGACTTGGAGGGTGAGTTGTTCAACATCAAAATCCGGCATGAAATCAACGTAGCACCAATGAAAATTTACATCAAAGAATGGTACAAGAAAGATATCGATAAACTGACCAATGAAGGGAAATAAACAGTTGAGATGGTTCTTATAACTGTTGATGAAAATGATAAAAGAACATCAGCAAGCAAGTGAAAAGAAGGAGAGACCATCATAGTAAGTTTACACTAATCATATCTTTCTTTCTTTATCAGTTCCTTCCTCCAGTTATTCCACCTCTTTCACTAGAAAGGTCTAACCGAAGACTGATAACTTCTCATTTTCTTCTTTTCGGGTCTTGTTGTTCTACTTTCGCACACCATCCTCCTTATATGTGTTTATTTCTTGTATTTATTTGCTTTATGGTCCGCGGGACCCCCAATACCAGTCTTTAAGACAAATGCATTTTAAATTTTGAAGAATATGTAAAAGACAATATATTTTTTTAGAAATTTCAAGAGAGCTACTTTGGGAACAATCTCGATTGTACTTTGTAACCCTGATTTTAGAGTATAAAGCATATGAGTTTGATCTATCATTATCTTTTTTTGATTTGCCCGTGTTTCCACTATGTTAAAGTTCTGTTATGCATTCAGACCATCTTCTTTTTATTTTTATGTGATCATAAATATTTAGTTAAACTATGATGGATGTGAGGAAATTTTTCTTATTTTGCTTTAATGTATAAAATGTGTGATTCTTGGTCCTTTCTCGGGAACCTTCTTTAAACAAAAAAAAAAAAAAACATTTTATTCCTTGTTATTTTATTTTTCTTTGATAACCACGGCGGACTTATGCAAAGTCCCATATTCTGAAGACCCAAAGTCCCACGAAAATCTAAAGTACAAGAGGAGTACCACCTCTATAAAAATGCATGGGGGATTTATATCCTCGTGAGGTTGTTGTTTCAGTCTTAACGGATTCAAGCATCAACACTTCCTTGACAATGTTCATGGTTTGTTTTAGGTTTTTTACTGTACCTTTTTTCTTTTGAGGAGTATGATCCTTTATCATGTATGATCCATCATGTGACATGTTTCTTCCTTTTTAGTCAACTGAATCTTCAAGGCTTCTTCTTTTTCCTTAGCTCCTTCAAGTTGAGTCTTTAGATTGATGATTGTTTCTTTTGTATCATCCAAGACTTCTGTGCAGTTATCATTTTTGTCATATGTCCTTAAATCTTCTATATCTTTTATTAGATCGGCAACTTCATTCTTCAATCTTTTGATTTCTTCCTTGTTTTCTATTTGAATCATTTTGAGGTTGATGGCTTCCAATTCCAACCTGTGGCATGATTCTTCCTTTTTATTTAATTGGACCTTATGTGCTTCTTCATTTTTCTTAGCTTCTTCAAATTGAGTCATTAGAGTTGAGTTATTACTTTCATTTATCTTTTTGACATTAATAATTTCCAATTCCAACATGTGACATGATTCTTCTCTTTTAGTTAATTGGATCTTTTGGGCTTCTTCGTTTTTATTAGCTTCTTCAAGTTGAGTTTTTAGACATATGACCATTTATTTTGTCTCTTCTAGTACTTATTTTATTTTATTATCATGTGTCTTCATTTCTTTTGTTATATTAGCAACTTCGGTCTTCAATCTTTTTATTTCTTCTTCTTTGTCTTCTAGCTAAACCTTTTGTTCATTCTCTTCATGGTTAGATTGATTCAATTGTTGTAGTAGAAACATATATTTCTTTTGAAGTTTATCCAACTCCTCAAAAGTGAAAATAATTGTGTATTCAAGCTGGTCAAGAACATCCTTAGTAACTTCAATATATAGACCATTTGTTGGTTCCATACTAATCACTTCAAGTGTAGTTATAACATCATTCTTAAAATCTAATATTTTTTCTTTAGTGAATAATGAGGTATTCATCAATTCCTTGATGTACTAGTCTTCTATGTTGATCATTGGGGTTTGCATCAATTCTTTCATGTTATTGTCCTCTTTTGTATTTTGTTCTTTATTCTAATTAGAATTCTCTTTTTCTGTAATTTGTTCTTCAATCTAATTTGATTTCTCCATTTCAGATTTTTGTTCTTTAATCTGATTGGATTTCTTTGTTTCTTTGTTTTGTTCTATAAACTGATTGGACTTCTCCATTTCTTTGTTTTGTTCTTTATTTTGATAGCAATTCTCTAGTTGGATCCATAGTACTTTAGCAGAGGTGTAGTGTCCTATCTTTTCTTTGACTTGGTCTGACAGTCCATTATGGATTTCCTTTAATGCTATTGAATTATTTTTCTTTGCTTCTTTTGCATATTTGGTTTTTTTCTTTGAGGTAGTTGAGTACGAAGGTTTAGATATTACTGAATCACAAACACCCGATCCTCTTGAATTTATATACCGTTTTATGCCTTCCCTCCATGAAGAGTAGTATGTTCCATCAAATAAGGGAGCTTCATTTGTGGAGAGAGCCATTTGTCCACTAATTTCTTCAGAATCTACCTTCCAGTGTTTAAAATGTGTTGAAGGCACCTGCTCTGATACCAATTGTTGAAATATACACTTGACACTGAGAGGGGGGGTGAATCAGTGTCTGAAACTTTGACTTCTTTTCACACTCTCATATATTAACTAAATTAATTGAATAAGTTATATGCATCTCAATTAATAATTCATAAACATGTATAACAAAAACTGTATGAAGTAGATAAAATATCTTTTTGTTATTTATTTAACTTTGAATGAATACAAATAAAATCAATCTTTTAATATCTTCAAATTCAACTGAATATGAGAGATCCAACTCTCTAATACAATACCCAGCTTGTAGTTCTCAGATCCAACTGAGAAATGAGGAATCCAACCCTCATAACAACACCCAGCTTGTTGATCTCAGATCCAACTAAGATGTAAGGAATCCAACCCTCATTACAAGACTCAGCTTGTAAATAGGCACCAACTTGATAGACTGAACTTCCATTCAATCCATTATATATACATATATTTAATCCACCAAGACACTCATAGATTCACCACCACTTCTGGTTTATATAGTATTTCAAACAGTATAGGATTGAACCAATGTGTCTTTTTGACATGAACCACTGCACCTCTTCATTTAACTAACTAATCTTGATTCTAACTTTTTCCTCGTGAGTTGATCACAGATATGGATCAAATCATTATATCATTCTCATGCTTTTGTTGCGTCCTCAGTTCACCAACAGATCATATTCGAGCTTTTACCGATTCTATGTATTGTTATGGTGTTAATTCTCTCTCGAATTACTCTACAAACCTTAAGTTGTTTACAGAAATGAAATATGTATGAGGCGCTTCCTTCAACCCAATGTTCAAATGACCACGGGCTCAAAACCATGGGCTTATCCATTTTAAGTGATGTTCATAGTGTCTCTTCTTTTACCCTTATTCCTCTATCACGAGACCAATGTTGGAGCCAATTTTTCTGGAATTCAGCCTTCATGCATTTTATCAGAGTAATATTTCCTTGATTAAACTTATCGAAGTACATATGAGTACTCTCTGTTGACATATTTTTCATATTCCCTTCAGCTAAGAACCAAGGGCTTAACTCATTTTTTCTGTGTAGTTATTGAAATTGGCCCTTGAGTTTCTTTAAGAACCTTCACATGACCAAGAGCTAGGACTGTTAGACTTATGCCAACAGAAGCTCCATCTCTCCGGGTATTCAGGATTATTGGACTTTGCAAACCTTGAATCCTTCCAGAGTAAATTTCAATGAATTTTGTATACTCTATTCACTAGTATATCGGACGGTTGATTTGAATCTTTCATTGAATGAATGATCCTGGATTACCTAGAGGCTTCAACAAAATCGATGATCACAACTTAATCGTGACTTGAGATCTTCGGTTCATGTTCTTTCAACATAGTGGAGCTTTAACACTTTAGCCACTATGCACTTTAACCTTGAGTTGGCGTGTGTCCATAAAATTCAACGGTCCAAATCATTGTGTGTTGCCTCCACCAAGTTAATCTTCATGCACGTTACTTTTGCGCTTTTGGATCTTGAACATGGATGGCCAGATATTATTTATGATCTTCGACACTCTGGGAATCCGGGTTACTAGAACTCTGAAGTAGTTCAATTCCTCTAGAGGTTTGCCTACCGAATAAGTCATAAAACGACAGTGACCGTTTGTTGTCAGTTAACATCTCTTTCTTACACTATTCTTCCACTGTGCTTCATCACTGGTCAAGAAGGATCCCAATGTAGATAAACGGTCAGCATTACTTTGTGATTCATGCTTACTCTATATTTCCACTGCACTTGATCTAAGGGTCATGAGATATCTTAGAGGATCTTAGATCAACAACCAGCGTTAGTTCGCGGCCTCGGATTTCGTAACTTCGGGCATTTTTGCAAGTAGGAGAAGTCGAATATCCCTAAAGGATGTACTCCTGGAGTGACATTGATTGATGATGTCATTGTTGATGTGGCACTAGCTGAGTGGTTTCCACGTGTCACCCTAATTTGTGACTTTTACAGTCCTTATGTGCCACATTGACCTTGACATTTGTCACCATCTAATTAGGCCACGTGTCCTCTATTGTTGACATGATCCTGTTGATGTGGGCCTACTAATGTGTCACATGTATTCCTCTGATCTGATGGTCAACGGGAGTTCGTGACTTTGGTGCTTCGACCTTCGGGTAGTTTTACATGTTCTAGACTCCTTTTCACTGGAATGGTCAACGTTGGAATTGACTGTAGTTCATGACTTCAGGGCTTTGGCCTTCGGGTTAATTTACCTGTTCTAGATTCTTTTTTGTCAAAGTGGTCATCGTTGGAGTTGACCACCTAATCAAACGACTCATGTTGCTCCTGAGGAGATCTTCGATCAATGATATGCATGAGTTCGTTTAATCCGAGGCTTTGAGATATCATGGCTTATACTGTCCTTCCACTAAACTCAATTGGATGGTTGTGAATTCATCCGAAGTCCCTCCTTGATCTAATGGCTAGTCAGATTTCATGACTTTGGGATTTCACGAGTTCGTGCCTCTTCTTTATCTCCAATGTTCGTCGAAGTGGTGAATTTTTGATGTCCCAAAACTTACGCTATCCTTCCACTTGGCTTTGATAAATGGTTCTAACTGATCTAATGGTTGCGATTACTCCCTACAGTTGAATGGATGATTAGATTTCCACGATCCTTCACAAGGGATTCTTCTATGTAGGCTCTGGCTTCTTTTACTGTGGGGATTTCAATCCCAATAGAACTTCTACAATGTGCTCTTCCTTTTAATCTTTCCTTCATCCTTTCCAAATACCTTAACATTGCATGCTCTAATTTTGTGTGTGTGGTCTTTGTAGAATCTCCCCGCTATCTCTCTCTCAACTTTAGTATCTGAAAAAATAACATGGTCAGGAGGATGCAATTCTTTGAGAACATATTTTCTAAAAGTATCGGTTTTCATCAATTCTACCAAAGGTATGGGGATTTTGATTTTATTAATTTCGTTTTCCAAACTGAAAGAAGAAAACTGCTTCCCAGTTTCCTTCACCTCTATAGTGCTAACCTTGATAGGTTTCTTTTGTTGTTGGTTAGTTTTAATCCCTAAACTTTCTTTACTGACCCCTGATTTAACTGAATCATTAGTATCTTTGGTTTGAACAAGTATATCCACCTTTGATGTATTTGATTTGGACCTATGATCATACTTTTTCCTTTTAGGTTCTTTCTGGATAATTTATTCAACATCCTCTTCTTCAAATTGATTTAGTATAAGAGCATCCTCATAATATTGTTGTGTCAAATGAGTGGGAGGTAATTCTGTATCATTTAAATGAACTGTATAATCTTCTTCAATTTCATCAATTTCTTCAACTTCTTCCACTGCATTATTTTGAAAAGGAGGTAAAACTTTCTGATCTTCTTGATTTCTCCTTTCTCTAGGAAAAAATTGAGGAACATTGTTAGGCCTTCTGAACTGGTTGGGATTTCTGTATCCACCTTCATGTGTAGGTCTTCTAGGTTGTTTTGTTTCCATCTTCATCCTGGCCATTTCAAATGTCAAGGTTTTCAACATTTTGGCCATTTCATCCATCTTAGAATCAAATGTTGTATGAGAAGAAGAAGGGAGTTCTTCTCTTTGTTTTTTCCTGTCTCTGTCACCCCTAGAATTCAATTTATCTGCTGCTAGTATGTTAGATTCTACTTCAATGGTTGCTTCATGCATCAGAATCAAAGTAGAAAACCTTCTTTCTCTCAATAGAAGAGAAAAATCAGCATCAAAAGCATTGAAAAAAGTAATTTTGGTAGATGTTTCTGTGGGTTTGATTTCATCTGGAATTTTATTAAATCTTTTGGTAAAATCAGATATAGATTATCCTTGGTTTCTTTTCAAAGCACCAAACTCGGCAATATAATACAAGTATTCTTTCTTATCTCCCCAGTGTCTTAAAAAGGTATCATACAGTGCATCAATTTCAGAAATTGAATTGGGAGGTAGGATTCTAAACCATTTCATTGCCTCTCCATCTAAACTCTGCACAAAAAGTCTCATCCAAACATTTGTATGCTCCACATTAAAATTATCTGCAAAACTGTAGAAAGAGTTTAAGTGTTTTTCAGCAGTGACTTCTCCCTCTCCATTGAATCTTGGAAAATACTTCATATAATCATTAGGTGGGAAGGGAAGGCATACATGACTTGTGGTAAATTTAATGGTGCATATATGGCCACAACAATTGCATCCATCCCATTCACAACCATGTTTATCACAATGGGTTCTTGAACTGTGGGAATAGGTAGAACTGGTGATGTAGAAAGAGAAAAAGTTCCTTAGGTGGAACAAATTAATTGGGCTAATATAAGTTTTTGATATTCAACTAAAGAAATAGAGGTTTCTTATCTGAACCAGAAGAGGTTGAAGGTTCCAAAAACAGAGGATTTTCAAAGGAATAATAATGTGGTTTAACCTCTTCAGAAGAACTGGATTGGGGTGATGATGAAAGTGTATCTGGTTCACTTTTAATATCTTTGAGAAAGTATCTCAAAGCTTCAACTACAGATAAGGTATTTGTTTGTTCTTCTTCAATGAGCTTAGAAAACAATTTCCATTGATCTAAATTCAATTCTGAGATAGTTGAAGGAAAAGATACAGCTGAAGGTTCACCAATAGGCTTTGTTTCACTCTCAGGAAAAATTTCTTCAATTGGAAAGATGTTGATAGTTTCAGAAGATTGTCCTTGAGTACTTGTAGAAGAAAATTTTTCTTTTGAAAAAGAGGATTGTCCAGGAGTATTTTTAGATTTTCTCAATAACTTTTCAGGATCTGACACTGCTGCAACATGCTTAGGATTTGGGTTTTTTTTGGTCACTTGTTTCTTTGTAGATGATGATGAAGTTAGAGGAGTTTTAATTCATTTACCTTCTCTTTTAGGAGCCAGAATTAGTGCAGAGGAGTCGCTAGGTGAAAAATACACAGTCTCATGTAAATGTCCAAATTCTTGTCCACCATCAAGATTTAAATCTGATCTTTGTCGTTCTCCTAGAGAAAATATCTTCGTTCTTACGTCCCTGGCAACGGCACCAAAATATGTTAGTCCCTAAAGTTGCACTTGACTATGAGAGGGAAAGCTATGGAATCATCAAGTTATTGCAATGGTACTTATAAAGGGTTTTCTTAATAGGTTTTAGAAATTGGTTGAAAGTTGGCTTAAGGGTTCAATAAATTATATAACTCAATGTAAACCAAGTAGACATCTCACTGGCTCAGTAAATGATAGACACTTTAACAGATCATATGGTAAGGAAAATAAAGAGAGGAATATATGTGAACTTTCAATTTGTCAACTCACACATGGATTTCTCATTCCAAAATGTTATTAAGAAACAAGAACATGTACTTGAAAACAATCTTAATTATGAACAAAAATAGTAAAATTTTCACTGTGTCACTCATAATCAAGAAATCATATGCTTTGCAACATAATAAATGTATTCAAGTAGGAAAGAAACAAATAAAAATATGAAAAGAAGATATGACCATCAACATGCCTTTTCCATTTAGTGCCATTATGAAATATGGTCTTGTCTTACAATGGAGTCTTTACAAAAATATCCCTTGAATGCCCAACTAATCAACCCTTATATAGTCTTTACAGTGTATTTTTAAAGCACATAGATTACTCTTGTAGATCCTATTTTTAGATTACAGTTTTGCAATAGGATCATATCAATTGACTATTTCCTAGGAGATAAAAGCTCATACAAGAACTTATAATTCCTATAATGTAGTAGGCTCAACAGCCAATCCGAATATAGATAAGGAGACAGCTTGATAAATCTTTGCAAATCCCACAGAAAGAGGAATATTATCTTGTTGAGTTGGTTCATCTGAAATACAAAAAAGTTCCATTTGAACGAAGTACTAAGAACAAACAATGTTCATCTTTATTATATTGGTAACAACATTGAGCAATCAAAACTGAAGCAAATTTTCCTTGGATTGTTATGGTATGATGACTACAGAAGTTCTTGTGTCTCTATGTTTGAGCTTAGTTGTTAGCACAACATTATGCCAATATAATCTTATATTGGATTCTCTTGTTGTTGGATAAATTGGTAAATGCGGACATGAACTAATCTCCCTAGAACCACCTAGATCTAGAACAAAACAAGACAGGACATGACGCTTTCCCTAAGTTACAATCATTAAATTTACTACCAAAGAAGGAATGGATGACATACCTTAATATATCGCTTCCTTATATCTATGTTGTCCCTGCTTCGCTTCAGTGCTCTTGTGAAATCATATCTGCAATGACACAAACCAACCAAAGTGAAAGCAATAATAGTAGATTCAATGAAAACCTAAACATGTGATCAAGGAGTAATGTAATAAAATGCTAATGATTTTATGGGAAAGAAACATGCCACTATATTCTATAATGTGGAAGAAAGATACAACCAGATGCCTTGATGTTGTCAGGTTCCTTCCAACAGTTCCTTGCTTCCCACACACTTCTTGCTCCAATGGATTCTGAGACTGTGTATCTGATAACTATTCACAATCTATCTTGACAATGCAAAGCTCAAAGCCAACATAAATTTCCCAAGCTCAATCCCACTCAATCAAGCTAACCTTCTTCATGATACCTCCTCTCTTTTATAAGCTGAAGAGGATAATGTGAGGAGGTTAGGATGATCCTACTAAATCATGAAAGCGAGTAAGATCTAACCCATTCAAAGGCCACCTCACCATATAAGCTTATCCTTCTAGAATCATCGAGAAAATGCTCATTTTTCCCACGTACGAAGGCCACCGCACCCTAGCTGTAATGTAGCCTGCGGAAACTCCGCGACCCAGCTATAGTGAAACCTACGGAAATCAGGCATTTTCGCGCCCTATGTATATAGAAACCTGCGGAAATCCTCCAAAATAGGTTTTTTACAAAGGAAAATACAACTTCTTCTCTCAGGAAAAGTTCTTCTCCCTTCTTTCTTCAGGAATTCAGGCCACTGACCCCTCTGAAGGAAACAAATAGGTTTACATCATTAATGGTCATAAGAATGACGAAAATAATGTGTAACAGAGAGCCCCCCAAAGTATGAAGTTAGAACAGAGTTATAGCTGAAACACTTTGTTGAGTGTGTGTAGGGAACAATGAACACGTCAATCGGAAATCTGCCAACAAACAAGGAAATATAGTACAATAATATATCATCATTGAGGTGGGAATTCCCATACTCATAATACAAATGACTCAAAGCATAAATGCCGACATGCAAAGATCCATGTCAAGTAAGATAGGTCATGGCCACCAAACATACATTGTGGATCCATGCCAATATGACTCAAATCTGAACATATCCACCAAAAATACACTGTGGATCTATGTATTAAAGACTCAAATTTGAACATATCCAGGAGACATACAATGTGGATCTATGCAACAGTACAAATTGAATATAATCCAACGCAACCTGAATCTATTAGAAAAGATCCAGGGTCTTCATCTCCACCACTCAATAGTATGAATCTAACCATGTGAATACATGTGCTGAAGTCGAACATGGCAGAAACCACTTGATTACCAGTCATTAATGAATACCATTAACAAGTGTGAGGGAAATCACCATTAATTTCAATGACTCCCAAGGCACACTAGTACAATCCAAGGAATGAGAATTAATGAGATGAAGTCGAACACTCGGCGGAATCTTCCGATCAAGGGTCAATAATGAAAACCCATTGTCGAAAGCGAGGAAACCTACCATTGAGGCATGCAAGTTCCAAGGTACTAATTAGTTTCTAATTCTAATTCCTGGATAATGAGTTGAAGTCGACAGGAAAAGACTCGTCACATGAGGGCCTTAAAGTATCCCCCATCAATGACATGAAAAGGGTAACAATATTTGAAGTAGATCAGAGTAACCAGTGATTCAGGACTGACTCAGGGATGGCTGACACAATAGAAGGCTTAAGGACTGCAAAAATGGCTGATGCAATAGAAGGATTTTCGATTTGAACTTCTCTTTGAACATATTGATGACATGACAATTGTCTTGGAAAAAACTGATTCAACAATAGGGATCACAGACCAATTTGTAATCTTATAGGATTATAATCAAGAGACAAGCGGATTTTCCAACCTAGACACAAAGCGAGTGAATGGGTGTCATGTTCAAAGGTGACTCTTCCATAGAATATAGTTTTATACACATTTCTTTCCCAAATTTTCCCCCACCATTTCTGGCGTGTACCTCTTTATTTTTACACAAGCTTGAGGAGGATAACATATGCTTGTAATGTAAGCTCATCCTTCAGATGAGTCCTTTGAAGTATATTTAACGAACCCTATGAAGGATTGGTTCAGTCCCATATGGGGCTTTTGATGTTTGTTTAACGAGTCCAAAGATAGAAAACTCAGGGGTTTTTCATGTTATAGAGTCTGAAAAACACTTAAAGAGAACTCTCTCAGTTCCTTTTTCATAAATTAGTCTGATGAGACCAAAAAAGAGATAAATTATCGCTCAACAGACGTTTTCTTCAAATACTTTATCAAGCGTGAAAAGAACAAGATCGCTCAACAATCTTTTCATGTTTAGAGAGTCTGAAAAGAGCTTAAAGGGAACTCCAGTGGATTCCTTTTTCATATAACATTTACAAGTCTGAAATAGTGATAAAAGTATAGTCGATTACATTCTCATTGATTTACGAGCACGAGAAAGAACAAAGACTAACCTCGGTAACTTATTCTCATGTATTTACGAGCATGAGAAAGAACAAAGACTAAGCTCGGTATTGTTTTCATTTTTATGCAATCTTCAAAACAAAACAAAATTATGCCTTGGATAGACTTTATTTTTACACAAGCTTAAAAACTAAACAAAACTATGCTTGGACCTAGTTTCATTTTTACACAAGCTTGAACCAGAGGAAACTATGCTTGAGGTAGGTGGTTTCATTTTTACACAAGCTTGAACCAAAGTAAAAACTATGCTTGCGACTTCCCAACGCATGGTTGGTACTTAGTCCCCATCTTAAGAAGCTAGTGGCTCAACTTCAACATGAAATCCAGAGGCTGGAAGCATTTCCCCCCAAGCTTCATTTTGTCCAAATTCAAAGGCGGATGAAAATGAATCTTTAAATACTAGACGAAGGACTTGACTCAACAGAGAGGGGGAATTTGTTTCATGTTTTAATGAGATTGACACGGGATAAGAACTATGCTCGAGAATCCAGGTTCAATCCCTAGACCTTTGTTTCATTTTTTAACGAGCTTGACACAAAAATAGGAACTATGCTTGTAACATCTGTTTCATTTTTTAACAAGGTTTCCATAGAGAAGAAAAATTATCCTCGTAGTTGGGTTCATTTTTTAATGAACTTGAAAGTAGAAAACTATGCTCAAAGATGGTTTCATTTTTTAACGAGCTTGAAATCAGAAAATCATGCTCGAGGCTCTTCTTGTTCACGGCTTCCAAGAGGACAATGCTCTAGAAGGACACCATGTCAAGGGACAAAACTCAGTCATGGCTTCCAAGAGATATTCATTTGACAGAAGAAACACACTCTCAAAGGAACACATGTCGAGGGTCGCGAGAGGGGTAAGGAGGTCAATCTCCAATAGCCCTACCGAAGAGGTCACCATGTCAACTACCGGATCCAAGCATTGTCATCGGCATTGGAAGGTATGGGAGACAATGCCACATAATTTATTTGTGGCAAGGGTGATACCGTCTGCATATAAGAACCACTAAGGGAGGTAATCCAATCAGGATCGATGAATGAAAGTTGATCAATAGTCACAATTCTTCCATCATGAGGGAAAGATATCATACGAAAAAGAGTGGACACAATAGCTTTCATGGCATATACATAATCCCACCCAAGGAGTAAAGTGAAATCCAAGGGGTATTGGACTACCATGACATCAATAAAGATAGTTTTCCCTCCCAAAGTTACAGGAAACTAAGGAAGGGTCCCTAAAGGTTGACTGGTTCTTCTGTTAAAAGCTAATAGATTCTGCGTAACTGGCGCAAGTTGAGGACAACCCAAAGCTTGCCAAGAAAGAGAAGAAAAAATACCAATGGACGCACCTTCATCTATCAGTGTCTAAGGAATGTCCCGACCAAAAACTTGTACTGTAATCTGGAAAGGAATGTGAGAGAGAAGACAAGGTCTGGTTAGCACACCCCAATCAAAACGGATGGACTCATTACTTGGAGGAGGTTCCATGGGAGAAGGAGGAATACCCCCGACATGGTAGAGTCTGTATCAACGAGAAAAATGTGAATAGTATTGGGTTTACTCTCTAGCGGGAGAGTAGGATCGACTGATGATGAGATCAGATCGACCACCTCGGTTTCATTCTCCAAGGGGAGAATGCGGTCGACAAGTGGAAATGAATCGACCACTTGGGTGTCACTCTCTAACGGGAGAGTGGGATTGACCGAGGATGGGATCGAATCAACCACTTGGGTTTCACTCTCTAACGGGAGAGTGGGATCGACCGAGGATGGGATCAATCGACCACTTTTTCAACTGGTTCAACTAAGGACGTGACTAGATTGACGACATGATTAACCAAACTGACCGACGAAGGGACCGAATTGATCATTCCATCAACTACAGGTGGGTCGAGAGTAAACTTGTGATAAGAAGCTGGAAGTTGAGGTTGTGAAACAGTCTTGTCTTCCAAGAATGTCGAGGCTTCTTCCATATGAGGGCAAAGATGAGTTAGATGGCGCCCTTTGCATAACATACATGGGAACTTGAATCGACTTTTCTTCTTCCCAATGGCATTGTGACTAGTTGACAGGAAGTCATTAGCCTTTTGTTCAGAGGCTGGCGACATGGGTTGGTGAGGGTGTGTAGACCATGCTTCTATAGCCTTGGATAGACCAAGGAAATCCTTAAGAAGATGGTTACCCTTGCAAATCCTGCAGGGGTACTTGGGCTTACGAGTTATTTGGATGATCTTGACATCATCAACACTCCCAACACGATTAACAGTAACTGGTTGTTTTCCAACATGTCTGGTAGTGATTGGAAGTGTGGATCCTTGCTTAATTTTCTTCTTCTTATTCTTCCTTTTCTTCTTCTTCTTATTCATCAGGTTACTAGCTTCAAAGATTTCACTCGACAAAGAAGATGAAATGGAAGAAGACCTTGCATGTGAAGAAGGTGAAGAATATCTTACTGGAGAAGAAGGTGAAGGATCAACATGAGGTTGACTCTCTTAGGGGGAAGTGCTTATGACCGAAGCACTTACTGCATTTGGGATTACCTGAGTGGAAAACAACCACACTGGCAATCCAATAGTGAGACCTAGAAGGCTCAAAGTAGCGATGTGACGAGGACCAATGTTTCCATAAGAAGGAAAAACAAAAGGTTCCCATGGAGAAGGGGTTCCTTCATTGGTCATTTCAGGGGCCAACACCATCAAATAAAAATCCAATCTAGAGTCCGCTAGGGAAAACAAACAACACACACAAAAAATCTAGGAAGCAAATACGAAAACAAAACCTTCTTACAATGAAAGCACTAGTTGGTGATGAAATCCAACATCATGGGAACAAAGTAAGAAGGGGATGAGATAGAGCAGGTGGAAAAGTTACGTTGACGACTTGCTTAATGGATTTACACCCTGGTGCAATCTCTCACACATAATCATGGGTATACCCTCCAAGGAGCTTGAGTGAGTTTGGCCAACGTTGATTCCAGGTACCGTTAAGACTTTCCCCTCCATAGTCACCTCGTGTAAAGACCCTAAAGAGATAGGCCACTAAGGTTACCAATTACTATAGTGATTCCTGGGGAAACAGTCGACAGTCCGATCCATGCGCAAAGGTAGGGTATCTAGCCCAAAATCAACTCGAAAGGCTTCGACTCATCATTGTGGGTATACCTTTCAAGCGACCCCTATAATACACGCAATCGCTACACCAAGACCAACAAAGCAGGGTGAGTAACTCTGTCAGTCTCAATGTGACCTCGTGATTGACCCTTGTGTTAGAAGGGCTTCCCAAGACAAAATTTAATAAGTGGATTTATCTCTCCTTAACTCAAGATTCTATGTTTGTTTGTAGCTTTGGAAAGTTATCTTTCACACCTATTCCAAATCCCTACAACTTATCTAATGTAGGTTTACTACCAGAAAATATAAAAATGTATAATCATTTTTTATAAGCGCTTTATTTTAAGGTGTTATTACTCAAGAGGAAAATGGCGTGGACA
>JASDQU011402017.1:6604-23935 GCA_032191745.1 Picea mariana
ACTGATGAGCAGCATTAGTGATGTCGAACCTTCTTCATTTGAAGAAGCAGATAAATTACAAGTATGGAAGGATTCCATGCTTGAGGAATATAGGTTTATTATAAAGAACAATGTTTGGGACATTGTGTCAAGGCCAAAAGACAAATCAGTGGTTTCTTCCAAATGGATCTATAAGATCAAACATGCAGTTGATGGAAGTGTGGAAAAGTTCAAAGCAAGATTTGTAGCCAGAGGCTTCACTCGGAAAGAAGGAATCGACTACGAAGAGACTTTTGCCCCTGTAGCCAGGTATACCTCCATTCGAACTATTATTGCTTTAGATCTCGTTCTTGGTTGGAAGCTACATCAGATGGATGTAAAAACAACATTCTTGAATGGAAAGATTGAACATGAGGTCTTTGTGGAACAACCAGATGGTTTTGTACTGCATAACAAAGGCACTCATGTATGCAAGCTAAGGAAGGCCTTGTATGGTCTTAAGCAAGCTCCCAGAGTTTGGTATGACGAGATTGATGGCTTTCTTAAAAACTTGGGCTTTCAGAAAAGTGATGTTGATGCAAATCTGTACTTCAAGGTAAGAGGTAACCAACTTGTTATACTAATCCTGTATGTTGATGATCACTTTCTAACAGGAGATGAAGGGCTAATAGCCTGGTGTAAGAGGGAGCTAACCTCAAAATTCGAGATGAAAGACTTAGGCTTGATGCATTACTTTCTAGGATTGGAAGTATGGCAAAGACAGGGCGAGATATTTCTGGCACAAGGAAAATACACAGTGGATGTACTAAAGAGGTTTGGTGTGACGGATTGCAAATCCATGTCTACTTCAATGATTACCAACCTGAGGAAGTTGCATGATTCTGATACAGGTTCATATTTGGTGGATCCCACCATGTATAGGCAGTTGATTGGATCATTGATGTACATGATCCACATCAGGCCAAATATATGCTATGCAGTGATTGCAATGAGTCAGTTCATGACTGAACCAAGACAGAGACACTGGGTGGCAACAAAGTACATCTTGAGATATCTCAGAGGGACCATTACTTATGGTCTGAGATATACATCCAATGGTGGTTAATTTTTGCATCAGTATGCAGATGTTGACTGGGCAGGAAGCCCAGTGGATCGAAAGAATATTTCTGGATACTTCTTCAGTTTAGGATCCACTATGATCTCTTGGTCAAGCTGAAAGCAAGGATCCATTGCACAGAGTACAACAGAAGCTGAGTACATTACAACAAGTGATGCTAGCAAGGAAGCAATATGGCTCATAAAATTGGTTTCTGGGTTGTTTGGTGACAAGCTCAAGACGACAGTGGTTCACTGTGATAATCAAAGTTGCATAAAATTGACAGAGAACCCGGTATTTCATGACAGGTCAAAACATATTGACATGAGGTACCACTACATATGAGACTTGGTCCAGAGAAAAACTGTAAAGTTACAGTACATAGCCATGAGTGAGCAGGTAGTTGATATCTTGACCAAGCCTCTGACCTCGAGACAGTTTGTGCAACTGAGAGGCAAGCTTGTTGTGGCTGAGAATGATGCCCTCGCTGAGAGGGAGTGTTAAATTTGGCAGCATCGACAGTCATTCTCCAATGAGAGGCCATATGGGCCACCCTGAGGCTAACCAGGGAGATTTGGAGAATCAACCAGTCTTGTGAGGTATTGACAAAAGCCAGGGGGAACGTACCACCTCTGTGAGTCAAACCAAAAGTCAGGACGAACGAGATGCTATGCGAGTCTAATGCAAAAGTCAGGGGGAACGTACAACCTCTATGAGCATAGACAATCTAGTGCAAAATTCGGGGGTAACGTACAACCTCTGTGAGCATAGACATACTAGTGCAAAAGTCAGGGGGAATGTACAACCTTTGTGAGCCTAGTAAAACCTTGTGAGCCATGAGAAAAAGTCAAGGCATCTAGCAAAAGTTAGGTTGAATATAAAATTCCTATGAGCTAGAAATAAACGATATTCCTAATATTGCAAATGATATAAATATATTGATCTAGTGCATTGGCACGTGTAACATTATCCACCATGAAGAGAATTTCGAATTGCCTTGTAAAGAGTCAAGTTGTAACTGAAGTCTCAAGTCTAGTTCTATTTTTGAACTAAAGTGTAATACTAAGTTGTAACTGAAGTCTCAAGTCTAGTTCTATTTTCGAACTAAAGTGTAATGTTGAGTTGTAACTGAAGTCTCAAGTCTAGTTCTATTTTCAAACTAAAGTGTAATGTTGAGTTGTAACTGAAGTCTTAAGTCTAGTTCTATTTTTGAACTAAAGTATACCAGTCTCAAGTCTAGTTCTATTTTCGAACTAAAGTGTAATGCTAAGTTGTAACTGAAGTCTCAAGTCTAGTTCTATTTTCAAACTAAAGTGTAATGCTAAGTTGTAACTGAAGTCTCAAGTCTAGTTCTATTTTAGAACTAAAGTATACCAGTCTCAAGTATAGTTCTAAGTTCGAACTAAAGTATGAAGTTGAGTTATGATTAAATCATGCAAACAAGTTACTATTTCGAGCCTCTCCTCTTCTCCTCTTCGGCCTATATAAGCAGAGGTTGACCCCTCTCTTCAACACAGTTTTGATATGCAGGTTAAGGGTGAAGCAATAGAGGCGCATATCAGTGATAAAGAGGTAGCATACCAAAGAAGCATATCAGTGTTGTATATCAGAAATAGAGGTTGCATATCAGAGGTGTACATCAGCAGCATATCAGTGTTGTATATCAACAATAAAGGCAACATATCAGAGGTGTATTTTAGCAAGGTCTCTTAGGTCTTTGTCAAGTCAGAGTCATCTTGGGAAGCTCTTTAAGAGCAGAACATTCATGGTGGATATTTGTAAGTGATCTTACATTATTAATGCAATAAAGGAATATCGTTTGTTGGGGTTTTTCTCCATGTACAGGGTTTCCCCGTGGTATATGTGTTGTTGATGTGCATGCTTGCATATCTACATAGTTATTGCTATTCAGTTATGATTTGGTATTGTTGAAGTATATTAAGATGGAATCGAAGTTTTGAAGAAAATAAAAGAATTAATCCGCATAAGAAATCAAGCTCATAATTTAACAATATGTTGTCTAGAATGATAAGGAGATTGGTTCGTGTCGAGTATACTGAGCCAATTATTTATTGACAAACCAATGGCTATCCTAGAGCGAAGAAGTATTTGTCAATAATATAATCAACCTGCAAGCAATGACTTATTAAAAAATAACATTTTTGTTTGACAATCAAACTCATATTAACTTTTGTATATAACTTAAGCATCACATAATAGAGGGATGATTTTGGTGGACATAGTCTTATGAAGAATCATGTTGTAAATCTAGTATGACTGGTGGTCAGTGTAAGTGGGCTTCTTTTGTCTCTTTTAGTGTTAATGTGGGATCCTAAGATCAAATTAAAAGATCTAGATTCATGTATTGAAGGCAATCATGATGTGATTTTTTGTGAAAACATATAAAATAAAAAAAACAAATAAGTGTGTATACACACCTTCACCTTTAAAAAACATAAATTCTTGTAGATGATAAAGGTGTTTGACATGGTCTTCCGTATAGGGTGATAAGGGAGCAAGCATATGTTTGTACTATGGAGTGCCACCATCTAGAGAAGAGGATGCTTGTCATACCAATTGACAGGTGGTCATGGGCAGCCATGATTACACAAAGGGATATGGTAGGTGTTGAAGCAATGGAGTTTATTATGTTTTATTTTTCCCATTCAGAGCTTCAATTACCACCCACAATGAAAATTTGATTTCTCGTGTTTGAAGCTATGGTCACCATGATGGAATTGCATGGGGGTTCCCTTGAAATGGTGATGTGGCAAGCTTTGTTGGCAATTGAAAATCACATCAATCCCTCGAGACTACATGAGAAGTTGGTGGTCTTGAAATTTTCTCTCTATTTCTTCTATTTTCCTTGTGTAATTGGGGGGAGGGTGGGGGGCGAGGCCTAGACTATACCCATCTCAAGGGGACATATTGATCTCCCTAAGAAATACGTAGGCACAAATTTGGGTTTTAACTAGTATGTCAAACCAATCGGGTATGTCTTACCTTGCGTCAGATTTCTTAGTTGGGCAGTAGTTGAGTATTGGTGTTTGCAATCGGATTTGGGTCGCTACTTGTATCCTTGAGTTTGGTGTTTGCAATCAGAATTGAGTATTGGTGTTTAAAGTCCTCTAATTCTTTATCTTTGAGAGATTGTAGATGTAGTGAGGTAAATATTCTCTACATAGAATGGGGTGACAACCATCTCATGAAGGAGGAAGTTGTAGAAGGGAGGAGGGCTACAAGGAAATATGGAGCATCAAAGAATAACAATAGTAAGAAGGAAGTTATTGGGGCTATTGATCATTAATATAAGAGGTTTTTTGTAGCTATCAAGGCAGAAGTTGAGGAAAATGAGAAAAAGATCAGGGAAAAGAGAAACAATAGACACCAAATTTTTTAGGATGGTGGGTTTATATTGACATGACAAAAGTTTCATTGCATAAATAATAGAGGACTAAGTGATGCAGTAGAAGGAAATTCTAGACAAGTTGGATTTCCTAGAAAAAAAGTGTGATGCCCTAATAAAAACCATTTGGAGGTTAGAAGCATTAGACATGGAGGAAGAACTAGAAGTCCAACATTAGGCAAGAGCCACTCAACCTAACAACTAGTTAGTATACATCTATGTAGACTCTAACTATAAGAAAAAAAATTAGGTTTATCATATGCCAAGTTTTGTCTTTTGATATTGTTTTTTTTTTTGACAGAAACGGTTATAGATTATATTAATGGGATGGACTAGCCACAGATTCGATTACAAAATGGCCTCGAATTTCTTCGGGCCTGTCTTTCTGAACCATTCTACTTCTATAGCTATAGACTTGTGAACTAAACTAGTTTCTGTACGCCTTCTAAAAGAACTGGTTTAAAGTTAATTGCCGAAACTCCAGTCATTGTTTCAGCATATGTCTCAGCACTGTTTCAGCAATTGTTACAGCGGTGTTTCAGCATATGTTTCAGCACTGTTTCAACTTATGTTCCAGCACTGTGTTTCAGCATTATTTCAGTGACCCGGTTCGACTGCGGGTCATTACATCCTTTCTGACTTGAAAGTTTTTTTTTTTCCTTTTTGGCACGGTCTGCCATTCTTTGCTTTGATGAGAGTGGCTTTCCTTCGGTCGTGGAGGGCTTTCTTCATCAGTTAAGTCGGGGCCTTCTTCATCTGCTAAGTCGGCCCAGCTTGAGACCTGGTGTTCAGGCTGAGAAATGCCTGGCATTATGTTTGGATCAGTTTCTGCCTGGGCTTTCCCCTTGGGCTCTTTAGGGGAAGGAGGCTCTTGCTCTTGAACAAAGGAGACTTGTTCCGTTTTCTGTGGAACAATCTCTGTATCTTCCTCGCTTGAGGTATCATTAGCCGGTTCTATGCTTTGATGCTCAGGAAGAGCTCCTACCCACCATGTGGCTTTGCGTTGATTCTTGGGGTTTCTATTTTTCTCAGGGAGCTTCTGACATTTGATGGCTAAGTGCCCTGTTTCAAAACAATTTCTGCACCTAAACTGCAGATTCTCGTAGTCTAGTTTCTGCGTCCAAGAATAATTCATCCCTTGAAGAGTGATTTGCGCTGGGAATCCTTTACTGAAATCCATCTCTACACAGATCCGTGCATAGGTAGTGAAGCCACATTTGGTTTCCGGACTGCTGCTATGAAACTTGCCAAGAGCGTTTCCAATATGGCTAAGAGAAGAATCACCCCAAAAATGAATAGGCATACCAGGGAGCCTTACCCACATGGGGGCCGTAGGGATGGAAGCTGAGGAGGGGTCGAAAGAAGGGGTCCAGAGCTACAGAGACAGACCCGACCTACCCCAGAACCAGGGCCCAGAACTGAAGGTTAAATCTCTATCCTTAGTGGAGGCAAAAATCACTACGAAGAAACCTTTAACATAGGGGCAAATGTGAGCTTCGTCTTCGAGGAGGGGAGTCCATTCTGAAGCAATCCAAGAATGCAGATCCGCCAGGCGAGGCCAGAAGCCGTTAAACCTGCAAAACAGAGCATTAGATCTAAAAAAACCCTCGCGGACCGCCGCTTCCTGAGATACAGGGATCACTGGATCCGGAGCTTCACGGACCACAGGAGAAAAGCCAGAGGAGCGGCCTTGGACCGCGTCTTTGAAGGAGGTCGGAACTGGAATAAACGGGGCAGCAGAGGATGTGCCTGTCGCTGCTTCTGGTGGAGGCGGCTGAGCGGAGGAGGGAGGAGCTCCAAACGGGGAGCTGGAGGGGTCGCCCGGGCGTCGAACAGAGGAACGTCTGGGGGGCGAGCTCGGGTGAGGGCCAAGCTCTCTTGAAGAAGCACGCGGAGCTGCGGAGGAGGCCACCGCCATCTCTTCTTTTGATATTGTTAAACATAAAGATGATTATAATTTCTAAAATTAAACCCTATTTTTTATATAAAATTATATTAAGTATTATTTTTTTTATATAAAACTATACTATGTATTATTTTTTTATATAAAATTATACTAAGTATTAATGATAACTATAGATATTATTGTTTTGTTGTATATATACAAGTTAGGATAATCTCTAATACACAATTTTTTTATAACTTCAAACAATCTCACAGGAAACAACATCTATAGCCTAAAAATAGCGTAAAAATGCTTTAGATAGTCCCACAAAAAGCAACATCTCTAATCTAAAAGTTATGTAATATATATATATATATAGTTAACTTTTCCCAAAAATATGGTCTAATATGGAAAGAGATATGACACATTCATTTATTCAAATAAATAACAATGTGTTAGACACTAGTATATGGCTTAAAGATTTAAAGGATCCATGTTTTGAAAGTAATTGTGATGTAATTTGTTGTGAAATTATAAAAAAAAAATAATAATTTTTTTAGTACTTTTTCATGATTTATGGATACTAAATGAGGTAAATTATTGATTTTAATTATGAGATCTAATTTGATGAGAATATCGAGTAAGGTCCAACAATCTTAACAATATAGTTAGTTGAACACTTGATCCCAAAACCTCTTGCATTATAACCACCACACTTATTCACTCAAACTAATTCACTAAACTTGAAATCACCAAAATTATAAAAACATAATTTTATTTTATTTTAAATCGTAAACCATTGTGTGCACACACCTTCGCCTTTAAACAAGTGCAGTTGGCTGCTATATACTGCCTCCAAAAGTTAATGTTTTTTTTTTACTTCGATCTATGCATCTTTAATCAAATTTTGCTACCACCAAATTTGATTGATAAGTTTTCGAATTTTGCTACCAGCCAAATTTAATAACTCTGACATACTTTTATTATTATCGTTCACACTTCATTACATTACAATATTTTTTATTTAATTATGGATTACGGGGTCTTTCAACTGATTTCATCGCATTTATGGCTTGAACAAGTGGATCTTGCACCTATTGATCCTCCACTTTATCGATGCCTAATCTCCATAATTGCATTTAAGTTTAATATCAAAATATTGTTCTGGTTGCAATATCAAAATATTGTTTTGGATTCTCTTGGAAATAAGATAATGGTGGCAATCTGCGATCTGCCCATTCCCCATACAGAATTGTCGGATAACAATCCTTGAACGATGGTTGTGGGAGAGTTGGATGATAGTGTGTGTTATGGGAGAGGGATGACAACTCGCTTTTCACAAAGCGCGGGTATTAATAATCACACAGTTCAAAGCATCGCTGCAGTCAATACGAGTGCTCTTCCGTAAGTCGGGCGAAACATTAATTTTACCATCAATACAAAAAATTTCAAACCACATGAAGCTTGTAATAACGCTTCAAAATTTTCGACCAATCAAATGTTTAAAAAATCTGTTATTTTATATATTAAAAAATAAATAAATAATTATTTCCTATGTTTAAGATTAGGTTTGGCACAATTTTTTTTTTAAGTCGATAGAGATTATTATGACAGTCAAAGAAAACACATCGCTATATAAAGTCGGAGACAATACAATAACCGTAAAGATGTTTGATATGGAGAAAAACATGACACGTTATTCTATTTATTTTTTTGAAAAATAACAATGTCTTAGGCATTAGTACGTGGTTTAAGATTAAATGTTAGATGATGGAGAAGTCGGAGGTTTCACTGCAACCTTATTTTTTGATTGGAAATTGCATGAACAAAAGGATAATTATGAGGCTTGTACTCACACAAGTATTCAACACTAAAAACCTAGTAAAGTTTTTGCATGGAACTTGTTTTAAGGGACGACCCCTCTTGGATGTCTTACTAAGGGTTTCATAAGGAAATAAAACTTTATATTCAATCTTGTGTAGCTAGGTGAAATCCTTTTGAGGCATTTTTAGCATGAAAAGATGTATATTAAAGGTAAAAGAAAATGTCATATTTTCAGATATGACATTTTTTACGTAGCACGTAAATTTGTGATTATGATTTATTTTTGGTAAATTAATAGTTGGTAACAATGTAATGTATCTTTAGATATATGGCATAAGATTATTTAAGTTAATTTAGGTTTTAAATATAAAATTAGTTTGTTTATTATTAATTAGTTAAATAAAAGTCTAATTACCTCATAAAAGTTTGGGTTTTAGTCCCTCTCTTATATAAATAGCACTCTTCCCATCTCTTATATTATCATTCTATTATTAAACAATGTATTTATGTTACTTATTTGAGTATCATTTAGGAGATGTTTTTATTCATCTTGTAGGAATTGCGGAGGCATTCCAACTTGGGTATGTAGATGCTCCCAAACGATTTTAATATATTTCATTGTTTTTTATTCTCCTTTATATTTGTTATTATTATTGTTTTAAATACTGGGGGCTTGATTAGTTGGTCAATATGCGATAGTGATATACCCCTAAGGAGTTTGGTATGTTTTGTCTCGTGAAATAGTGAGGCCATTACGGTCTTTAAGTCAGATTGGGCATGACATTTACCATATAATGTGACACATCATCCTACTTCTTGATAAGTGGTGGATACTCAATGTTTAAGTAGAGAGGAAGCGTCTTGCCAATTTCTCCTCTTTCTCGGTGTTTGGTGCAGTGGTAGTGTCCATTTTGCTTGCACGGACATTACAAAAAAAATCCTTAAAATAATAATTCTCTAAATGTTTTTAGGTAAAATATAGATTTCATGACAAAGCATGCCTTAATATGTTATTTCATAGAGTTTTAGCTCCCAAAGTATTCCCTTTGAAAATGAATCTCATCAAACTAGTAAGTCAAGGGCTAAATGAATTTTCACCTATGTGTAAAGAGATTTTTCAAAGCCACTTATACTCACCCAAAAGATAAAGAGAACATATTTCAAGGAAGACCTTGTTTCTTAAACTTATAAGACTTCATATGTGATATTGGATAAATATTTTTAACCCAGTAAAAGAGGATATAAGTGATACCCCTATATGGATTTGTCTTTATTCTCTTTCTATTAAATTACGGAATGAAAAAAATATAGAAGACATAGAAAATTTAATAGGAATTTGATCCAGATTATTTTTGGCACGAAATGAGAGAGGAGATATAATAAAGCAATGTACAGAGATATATCTGATATCCACTAATATAACAGAGATATAGCATAGATATAACAATAAGCACATAGATATAGTAATACACAATTTCTATTAATGAGCGAAAAGTACAAAACTGTAGAAATACAGAGTGAAATACTCGCTAGAATGGTGACAACTTATCTCTGAGAAGAGATGTGACAGCTACTCACATACGCAAGAAGATGATTGTTGCAATGAGGCTCCAAAGACCTTTTTAACATAAGAAAAAAAAAGTCCAAAACCCAAACCCAAGAAGATGAAAAGCCAACAGTTTTGTGGACCTCGTTTTGGGTAGTTTGGTGTATCAACTTCTCGGGGGCGTAACTTTGGCATACAATCTCCATTTGGGGCGCATTATAGCTCATTGGAAAGGTATCGTCGAGGAGATACATTTTAGGGGCTCAATCAAATCCTTTGGATATCATTGAGTTTTCTGATCGTGAAAAAACTTCATTTAGGCCCTCAAAATGGCCCCGAAAGTTTAGGAACCGAAAAACTACTAAAAATAGTAAGTTGCTAGAAGACAGTTTTGAGCCAGTTGGAATAGGTGGGCGGCCACAGATATCCACCTGGATTAATCCTCCCTCCTTATGAAACAATGGTCTCCATTGCGTTGAGTTCCCAGGGGAAAGGGGAAAGCGTTTGTTGAATCTGAATCTTGGTGAGTTGTTTGCCTTGCTGGAGAAGTTGTGTTGCTTGGTTTGTGAAAGGCTGTCACGAAGCTATTGCTGGCGAGGTTGAATATGTTCAACCAACATGTTGTATCTTGGCTTGACTAGGCAGTGTGTAGGCACCCTTGTAGGTGATGAAACAATATCTTCTTTCTCTTCTACAATCTGCTTCTACTAGATAGAAAGGTCTTGGGCCAAGGTTGTAGTGGTTGCAGTGTCCTTCTGTTCACCTTTTGAACAAATTGTGAAGATGTTTAATTTGGTAGTATGTGAGATTACCTTTGTTGAAATATTGTAACTGCAAAGAGTATTCTATTTGTTATTGAGTTATTATTCATCAGATCAATCCCCTTTTGTGGATTGATCATGTCAGGCTTGTACTTGACAAAATCCCATTTTGCGGATTGGTCAAACACTAATTATATTATGTTAATTAAGAAGTCATCCCCCAGGCCTAATTAAAGTGGTTTTACCCACTAAGAAGAGAAGTCGGCCCAGTGAAGAGACACCTTTCCAGCGCCTGCTAGCTAGTATAACTAAAGGAGGCCAACGCTTCATTTGTTCACTCACTCATTCACTCATCAAGTGTGCAAGTTTGGAGAGCTGCAGTTGGGAGAAGAAGGAAGAGAGAGGTGCATTTCTCAGTGATGGATACTCTCTAGTGTTTGGGTTTATTGTCTTGGCATTTTATTGGCTATCTATATTAAGGAAGTTTTTGTTGGGTTTCTCTTCCATGAGGGTTTCCCAGGATAAATGTTGTGTATATTGTGATTGTGTTTCTCTCAATGATCCTATCTATGCTATTGTTATCTAGTAAATTGAAAAGAAACTTAATAGATGCTCTCAAAGGCCTTCATAATTTATATACTAAGTTACCATCACATTCAGATCAACAGAGATGTAACCTTTGATGAATATGCAACACTCAAGAAATCAAGAAGATGTCAGCTTTAAGAAGTATACGAAGAAGAGCCTATAGCTCCCAGAGTTGCATAACCAGTAAGGGAAATCACAATTTCCCTTGATGATGAGATTCATGAAGATCATGATATGATAGAATCTCAATAACCTACCCAGATGATGATCTCTCACAAGAGAAAACTAGCATGGGCAAGGGAACTTATTCAAGATGGAGAGAAGTATGGTGCCCCAGAAGATACCATGAGACAAGTCAAGAAACCCAAGCCATTCTCCAGTTAAATGGCTTTGATGTGTGATCTATTAGAGAAGGAGCCTACTTGCTTTGAAGAATCCATTCACAAGAAAGAATGGGCAAATTCCACGACAGAAGAATACCAATCCATTATAAAGAATGATGTATGGGAAATAGATCCATTATAAAGAATGATGTATGGGAAATAGTTCCCAGACCGAAGAGCAAATATGTAGTATCTTCCAAATGGATATATAAGATAAAACATGTTGTTGATGGAAGTATTGAGAAATATAAAGCAAGGTTTGTAGCTCGTGGCTTTTCTCAAAAGGAAGGCATTTATTATGAAGAGACGTTTGCTCTTGTAGCCAAATACACTTCTATCAGAACCATCATAGCCCTTGCAGCTAAGATGAAGTGGAAGTTACATGAGATGGATGTGAAAACAACCTTCTTGAATGGTGTCATTAAATAAGAAGTGTATATAGAACAACCTCAAGGGTTTGAAGTTGAAGACAAAAAAACTCATGTATGCAGATTGAAGAAGGCTCTATACGGATTGAAGCAAGCTCCTAAAGCTTGGTATGGAAGAATTAACGGTTTCCTGACGAGCTTGGGCTTTACCAAGAGTAAAGTTGATTCTAACCTTTACTTCAAGGTTATGAATGACGAGCCTGGTATATTGTTGTTGTATGTGGATGACTTATTCTTAATTGGAGAAGAAAAGCTCATCATTGATTGTAAGAAGAAGCTCGCTGCAGAATTTGAGATGAAAGACCTAGGCCTAATGCACTATTTCTTAGGCCTTGAGGTTTGGCAGAGCCCAGAGAAGATCTTCCTTAACCAAGGGAAGTATGCAGTTGAAATATTGAAGAGGTTTGATATATTGGGGTGTAAATCCATGAATACACCCATGGAAACAAAGTTGAAGCTCATGGTTGATACTTCATCAGAATTGGTTGATGCTATGCTATACAGACAGATCATTGGATCGTTGATGTTTCTGACGAACACCAGGCCAGACATATGTTTTCCTGTGAACACCTTGAGTCAATGTCTGGTAGATACCAGACATGTTCACCTTGTTGTTGCAAAACACGTGATGAGATACCTTAGGGGTACGTTGGAATTTGGTCTCTGTTATAATGGAGATCATGACTTTAGACTGATAGGTTATACCGATTCATATTGGGCAGGAACTGTTTCTGACAGAAAGAGCACTTCAGGATGTTGTTTTAGTCTGGGGTCAGCCATGACTTCATGGCAGAGTAGGAAGCAATCTAGTGTTTCTCTCACCATAGTAGAAGCGGAATACATTGTTGCATGTTTTGCCAGTTGTGAAGCCATATGGCTACGAAAGTTGTTGACAGTTCTATTTGATCTGGAGATGGAAGCAACCAAGATTCTATGTGATAACCAGAGCTGCATAAAAATGACAGAGAACCCTGTGTTCCATGACAAGTCGAAGCGCGTAGAAATCCGGTATCACTACATTCATGATATGGTGCAGAGGGGAGCCATAAATCTCCAATATGTTGGCACAGATGAGCAGGTTGCATATGTGTTGACCAAACCTCTGTCTCATGTAAAGTTTGAGCACTTTTCAAGACAAGCTTGGTATAGTCCGAAAGGACCTCCCTCGAAAGGGGAAGTGATGTTGATGATACTATTGTATCATGACCAATAGCGGCTAGCTCAATTAGGATTTTATATCCTAGGGGACTAATCATCCCTGGATAGATCCCGAAGGTTCGATAAGGACGGTCTGTCAGAGTAGTTGTGCATGTACATGCTAGCTATGGTAAGTAGTGGTAGCTCCGTTAGGATTTTTATAATCCTAGGGAATCTTATGATTCATGGGAAGATCTCGAAGGTCCGGTAAGGACGGTCTGTCAAAGTACCACATGGTAGATCCGTTAGGATTTTATATCCTATGGAATCTTATGATTTTTTGGCAGCTCCTTAGGGACTATCAGAGTATGACAAAATGTTGTTACACCTGCCTCATTTCGTTTCTCCATGATGATGATGATGTTGTTGCTCCAGCCTTCGTGTTGTGATGATGTTGTTGCTCCAACCTCTGTGTTGTGATGATGATGTTGTTGTTGTTGATGTTATTATTGATGATGATGATGTATTAATGTTATACTAATTGAAGTTGATGCAGATGATGATGATTCCATTCC
The DNA here is from genome assembly GCA_032191745.1 of Picea mariana. NCBI lineage: Eukaryota > Viridiplantae > Streptophyta > Pinopsida > Pinales > Pinaceae > Picea > Picea mariana. The sequence continues at coordinate 20,213 of JASDQU011402017.1, forward strand.
AACTCCATATTGTGGATGATGATATTGACGATGAGAAAAACGTCTGATAATTTATAGATATGTAAGTCAGTGTTCCAGATGTTGTTGATGTTGTTTCCCTCTCTCTCTCCTGATGATGTTGTAGAATACCCTTGTTGTTAAGGGGGAGTGTTGAAATATTGTAACTGCAAAGAGTAATCTATTTATTATTGAGTTATTATTTAGCAGATCAATCCCCTTTTGTGGATTGATTATGTTGGGCTTTGTACTTGACCAAATCCCCTTTTGTGGATTGGTCAAACCCTAATTATATTATGCTAATTTAGAATTCGGCCCCCAGACCTAATTAAAGTGGTTTTACCCACTAAGAAGAGAAGTCAGCCTTGCCCAGTGAAGAGACACCTTTCCAGTGCTTGCCAGCTAGTATAAATAAAGTATGCCAACACCTCATTTGTTCACTCACTCATTCACTCATCAAGTGCACAAGTTTGGAGAGATGCAGTTGGGAGAAGAATGAAGAGAGAGGCGCATTGCTCAGTGTTGGATATTCTTTGGTGTTTTGGTTCATTGTCTTGGCATTGTATTGGCTATATATATTAAGGAATTTTTTGCTGGGTTTTCTCCCCCATGAGGGTTTCCCAGGATAAATGATGTGTATCTTGGGATTATGTTTCTCTCAGTGATCCTATATATGCTATTGTTATATAGTAAATTGAAAAGAACTTAATAGATGCTCTAAAATTAACAACCTTGCGTCATTTTTTTTATGGGACAATAGTTGGAACTACCTCTTGTATCCTGTAAAGTTGACCCCCTAGAGTAACAATGACACTACAGGGTCGAGACTCATAAACAACATGACGTTTTCACATATATGGTTGGCCCAAAAGAAAATCACAGACATCAATATGGGAAACATCACACAATATCTCATCTTTGAAGGGCTTGATGTCCTAGGACAGGCAACACTACTGGCTGACACGGAGATCTCACCCCTGGCGAAGCCACCCGATGTTGTATGGTTGCGGGTGTGGTGTTGTCGACAATCCCAACTGTTTGACGACCTCTGCTGAGATGAGGTTCTTTTGGCTTCCGCTATCCACAATAAAAGGCAGTGAGGTCCCCTTCACCCACATCTGTGAATGGAAGAGGCGCTCCCCCTCTTCATGATCTGTTGGTTCTTCTAGTTGAATTGTTGTGGTTGCGACGGTTGCAGTGGGATATGCGTCGATGATATGTCTTTTCCCATTAGATTTTGAATCAGGGTTTGACTCATTTTCTTTGATCTCGACCACCAATGACTGTTTTGAGCGACATTCATCAGTGTTGTGCCATGGACTTTTATGGAAATCACACCACTTTCCAGTGTCCTTCTTCGTCTTTTCATTACCCTTCTTTTCATGTGGCTTGGATTGGTTTTCTGAAGGCTGGTTGTTAGGGCCATCTTTACCATGCTTTGGTTGTTGCGAACTTGCAGACCCAAACTCCTGTTTGTTCTGGTGCCTAAATTTTTGCTTGATTTTGACAACATATCGATAGACAACTCCCAGTGATGAGATGTCCAAGAAATCCATTTCAGTTTGGATGTATCTATGCAGAGCCCCGCAGTATTTCAGAACCAATTGTCGCTCAGAGTCTTTGATACCCAGCTTGGTGTGCAAGGTATGGAAAGTATTTGTGAACTCCAACATTTTTTGGCCCCTCTCTTGCCATGGTGTGGTCCATCTCATGTATTGATCATCATAGTTACCAACAGGGTAATATTGTTCCATGACTGCATCCACAAAAAAATCCCAAGTGGGCTTGGCCCCATATATTCTAGATTCCTCTATGGAAATTTTCTCCCAATAAGTTTCCCACCAATGTCTAACATGGGGAAGATCCTTGAGGAGTGTGAAGGTGATATTTTCTCCATTGAAAAATTGTGAACAAAGAAATAACCTTCTAGCATATTTAACCATTTGTTAGGGCATCTGCATCAATCTGACCTTCAAATACGGGAATATCGAAATTCACTTGTACCTTGAAAGGAGAGGTGCCTCCAAAGTGGTTGCTTGATGAAGATTTGCCTGCTTTTATCAACATGCGTTGAAGGATATGGGCAATATTCTCCATCATTTTGTCCCATTGTTGCATGAGAGCTTGCTCAAGCAACAGATTAATAGGATCTTATGATTTGTCGTTTTTATTTTCTTCTACCATGGAGGGTTTTTTGGGCATGCGAGAGCGATTGTTCTCAAGAGAGACAAGCTCAAGACCCAAATTTCTATACTTGGACCTCGTCGAGGACATGCACTGAAAAAAATGATCAAGAGTAGCCTGCTCTGATACCACTGATCCAGATTATTTTTGGCACGAAATGAGAGCGAAGATATAATAAAGAAATGTATAGATATATATCAGATATCCACTAATATAACAAAGATATAGAAATAAACACAGAGATATAGTAATACACAATTTCTATTAATGAGCAAAAAGTACAAAATTGTAGAAATACAAAGTGAAAGACTCACTATAATGGTGGCAACTTATCCCTAAGAAGAGATGTGATGACTACTCACATTCACAAGAAGATGATTGTTACAATGAGGCTCTAAAGGCCTTTTTAACATAAAGAAAGTCCAAAACCCTAACCCCTAAAGATGAAAAGACAACAGTTTTGTGGACCCTGTTTTGGGTAGTTTCATGTATCAACTTCCTGGGGGCGTAACTTTGGCATACGATCTCCATTTGGGGCGCGCGATAGCTCATTGGAAAGGTATCGACGAGGAGATTCATTTTGGGGGCTCAATTGGAGCCTTTAACTTTCATTGAGGTGTCTGATCGCGAAAACAAACTTTATTTACGCCCTCAAAATGGCCTCGGAAGTTTAGGAACCGAAAAAACTGCTAAAAATAGTAAGTTGCTAGAAGATTGTTTTGAGCCAGTTGGAATAGGTGTATGGCCATTGATATCCACCTGAATCAAAAAATTTCTTAAAAATTCTAAAGAACATGGGAAAAGTTATATACATTATATGTAAGAGTATACCTTCATATGACCATGTATTTACCTTTACCATAATTGATTATTCTTGAATATTAGAACTAAGAATGGGTTCAAATTATGGATTATGATTAAAACTATGTTTTTATGTAGATAATGCCATGTGCGTGGTAATCTAGCAAGGCACTGCTCAATAGTTTAATTGGAACCCATTGAATATAAAGTTACAAAATCACAGGGTTTCATTGCTATCATTAGGGATTTTATGAACAAATTATGGTTTGATGTAGATAATGCCATGTATGTGGTAATCTAGCAAGGGACTTCCCAATAGTTCAATTGGAACCTATTGAATATAATGTCACAGAATCGAAGGGTTTCATTACTATCGTTAGGAATTCAAGACAAGGAAAACAAAATTAGATACAAATATATAAATAAGGATTACAAATCAAAGAAGGAATAAGCTTGAAATCTTAACTAGGTTAAATGATGAACAAACCTCGGCCTAGAAAAATTATATGATAAAGAAATAATCCCTAGTGGAATATGATGACATGGGAGTAGCATAAGCAAGAGAAGAAAAAAAGGAAAGCACGAGAGATTTTAGAGGAAAGTTGAAATAGAGAAAGACCCAACCCATTAGAATAAGATCATTGTTGAGTAGTTTGAAACAATGAAAGTGAAATGCATGGCATTGTGAAGGAAGACATTCCAGATAATGTGATAGATTATGAGCTTCTAGCACCAAATATG
>JASDQU011402018.1:0-21947 GCA_032191745.1 Picea mariana
CAGGGTATGTTTTTACTATAGGTGGAACAACAGTAAGTTGGATTTTGAAACTGCAAAAGGTTGTTTCACTTTCAACAACAGAGGAAGAGTATGTTGCTGCTACAGAGGCTAGTAAAGAGATGATTTGGTTACAAAGGTTTATGGAGGAATTGGGAAAGAAGCAGGAGAACAGTCGGTTGTACTCTGACAGTCAGAGTGCCATTCACCTTGCAAAGAACTCAGCCTTCCATTCGAAGACTAAGCATATACAGTTGAGGTACCACTTCATATGATCCACCTTGGAAGATGGAAAATTGAAGCTGGAAAAGATACACATTAGCCAGAATCCTGCAGACATGTTAACAAAGGGAGTAACTAGGCAGAAACTGAGTTCCTGCTCAGTTTCAATTGGTCTTCAAGAATGAAGATGAAAATGAGAAATTTTCCAGGTCCAGGAAGGTTCAGAGTCCAGCATATACAACAGTGATGGAGTTTTTGAGATCAGTCTCCAAGTGGGAGATTGTTGGTTGTGGAGCCTGATTATCTTCCTGATTCAGAGGTCCTTGCTTTCAACCGTGTTTATACCCCATGAAGTATTTACACCCCAAAAGTATGTACACTCTTCCACGCGGGGGAGTGCAGAGGAGGGGTACCCCCTCTGCGGGGTATAGGGAGGCTATCCCCCCGGCTGGGGGGTATGGGGGCAAGCGGGCCCCCAGCAGGGGTTTGGGGGCGAAGCCCCCGAAGCAAAAATTGCCTTGTAAAAGTATATTGTAATTTCATTGTAAATCTGGACCGTTCATTATAAGGTCACAGATCTAACGGTAGAGATTATGTTAGGGTTTTTTTCCCTAGAAGGAAACCATCTTTTATGAGGGAAATGTATTGCGGATAGGTTTGATGGCGAATATTGTATTCCGAGAGAGGAGACTGTGAGAGAAAGAAGAGGAAGTTACAATGGGTTTTGTTGTAGGTTATATTCCTTCATTTGCTGGATAATAATAAAGGAAGGACCTGGCAATTTCTCTAGTGGATGTAGCCGACACTGGGTGAACCACATAAATCTGTGTCTCTCTTGTATTGTGTGTCTTATGTGTTTTGTTTCTGCATTTGTTTTATTTTATTGCTCCGTGGTCCTGCTTTTCTAACAACCGGGAAAACCAACATATTTTATATTCATTCATATGTGTTACATTGTTTACAATACAATATACATATAGGAGCCAACGACATCCAAAACCCTAACCCAATGACCTGGATTAGTCCACAACTCTAATTCCTTAATCATAAATATAAAACCATCGGTAAAAACCATGTGTCTAAAAACCACCTAAATATGTGACACGTTTCCCGAGGCATAATTTTTTTTCCCAAGGCACTACTACTCGTGCAACGAATATAACACATACCCAACATATTTGGTATCTGCATAGAGCTTGTTTCCTAGTTTTGGGGAAGTTGTTGGAACTAGTTTGATGTGAGAAATTCTCTCCAACTAGATGCTTCCTAGATTGGTGTGAGGTTGAGATATTTTCTCAACCGAGTAGATTGTGTGATTAAGGTAGTTTGTCTATATTGAGACAAATATTTTTTGTATTTATATGTACTCTATTTCATTGTTTAATAGAGTACACATCACTATTTTGGTTTGTGTAATTATGTGTACAACCCCTCTCATGTTTCCTTTCATGGCATCAGAGTAGGACTAGGCTAGACTCCCTCACGGGAGGGCTCAAGTATATGGAAACTTATGAAAGTAATATATTTTAGGAGTAGATTAGCATATGTGAGAGTAGATATTTTTGTTATGAGTGTTATGATTTTGTGTGTCCTCATTTGTCCATGAAGGGTACCAATTTGTTGCTTGTAGTATGAGGAGGAGTGTAGATTTGTCACTGTAGAAGTAGCTACCATGTGAGTGAGATGCCACACCAAGAGAAGTGTTACAGACACTTATGTGTGTCGTTTGCAGGAGACAAAGGATGAGAGGCATTCATTCCTTAATTCATTTCCATAGAATATCGGGTTGAAAAGTAGCGACTTATATATGTTGATGGAAGTGAAGAATATAAGAGTTAAATTGTTCTAATTACTGAATAATCATATAAGGTTGTGAGGACATGTAAAAGGAGAAGAGCATGTATTGGCATTCCTGTCATTACAAAAGGGATTGTAGGTGTCCTATGATGGGCACAAATATTTAGGTGAGAGTGCATCCTTTACATTCTAGCCAGTTGAAATCTTGTGGAATCTCATGTAGTGATATATCACAACCTATCAAAAATAAAGTCACAAAATATGTTTCGACCATTCCACCTCCAAGAAAGTAGTGAGGTTGTTCGACATCGACTTGAAATGTGTGAAATTATATGACATTTTTGAAGACAAGCTTTGGAGGATATTGAGCATAGGATCTCAGTCGCATTTCTAGTTTCCCTAGCATAGGAATAAGATAATGATGGTGAGAATGAAACCCTCAACAACCCATGTCCGGGGGAGAATTATTTCACAAATGGAAATTTGAGACTTTGGAGGAATCAAGCCACCATTATGATTAGAGGGCCAGTGATTGGGTTGAATTCATGTGGCCAAAGTTGTAGTCTGTCTAAAAGGAGAATTCGCTCAATTGACAGAGAATCACCGAGAAAAGTAAGCCATGTGAGGAACATGAATGGTTAAGGAACCATAGAAAGAAATATGAACCCATGTCAGATTGTCGTTACCAAAAACTTCTCTGATACAAATTTGTAACATCCTCGTTACTGAAAACTACTCTGATACCATAATGTAACCTCCTTGTTACCCAAAAATTTCTATGATACCATACTATGATATCTCTAGCCACCCAAGCTGGGCCAAGACACAAAATCTCAAATTTTGTCGCTCTGATACCAATTTGTATAACATTACCCAACTTACTACTTGATTCGAATTATTTTCGACACGAAATGAGAGAAGAGATATAATAAATAAATGCACAAAGATATCATGGATATCCAATAACATAGTATAAATTTATCAAAGATGCAACCATAAACACATAGATATAGTAATACACAATTTTCTATTAATGAGCGAAAAATGTACAAAGAGTGTAAAAATACAGAGTGAAAGACTCACTAGAATGGTGGCATCTTATCTCTGAGAAGAGATGTGACGGCTACTTGGATTCACAAGAAGATGATTGTTACAATGAGGCTCCAAAGGCAGTTTTAACATAAGTAAAATCCAAAACCCTAACCCTGAAAGATGAAAAGACAAAAGGTTTGCAGGCCCCGATGAGGGTAGTTGATACGTCAACTTCACAGGGGCATAACTTTTGCATTCAATCTTTGTTTGGGGTGCTCGATACATCGTTGGAAAGGTATAACCGGGAATAAATAGTTTAATCTAGTTTGAGTAAGTGCCTCTTGTAGTCTCATGGGCCCCAAATCCACAAAAAACATCTTTTAGGGAATCAAAATGGCCCCGAAAGTTTGGAACCCGAAAAATTGCCGAAAAACTACCAAGGTGGAAACTGTTTTTCGAGCCCATGGAATAGGTGGGTGGCCACGGATATCCACCTGGATCAATCCTCCATCCTTAAGAAGTAATCATATCCATTGCGTTGAGTTCTCGGGGGAGAGGGGGAAGCGTTTGCTAAATCTGAATATTGGTGAGTTGCTTGCCTTGCTGGAGAATTTCTGCTACTTAGCTTGTTGAAGGTTGTCTCAAACTTGTGGTTGGAAGGGTTGGACCTTTTTAACCAGTCTAGCTACATGGGATGACTGTATTCACAAGGAATATTTGTGATTTGATGCAACCTTTTTGACCTTCTTCTATTGGATAGAAGGTGCTTGGGCCAAGGCTGTAGTGGTTTCAACATCCTTATGTTCAACTTTTGAACAGATTGTGAAGAAGCTGAGTTTTGTAGTATGAGATACTACCTTGCGGCATTGTTTAGGTGGGGCAGTAGTTGGAACCACCTCTAGTATTCTGTAGAGATGACCCCCCAAAGTAACAATGACACTACGGGGTCGAGACTCATAAACAACCTGGTGCTTCCACATATATGGTTGGCCCAATAGAACATCACAAACATCCAGTGCGACAACATCACATAATATCTCATCCTTGAAGGGTTGGATGCCATATGACAATCGAAACTACTAGCTGAAACAAAGATATGTTCCCTGGCGAAGCCACCAGATGTCGTATCGTTGCGAGTATGGTGTTGTCGACAATCCCAATTGTTTGAAAACCTTTGCTGAGATGAGGTTCTTCTGGCTTCTTCTATCAACAATAAAATGCACCGAGGTTCCCTTCACCCGCATCTGTGAATGAAAAATGAGCTCCCCCTGTTCAAGATCTATTGGTTCTTCTAGTTGAATTGATGTGGGCGCGACAATGGAAGTGGGGTCTGCATCGACAATTTGTCTTCTGTCAGAATTTTCTAAATCAGATTGTGATTTAGGGTTCGACTCCTTGTCTTTGATCTCGACCACCAATGACTGTTTTGTTCGACATTCATCAATGTTGTGCCAGGGGATTTTGTGGAAATTTCACCATTTTCTGGTGTCCTTCGTCTTCTCATAACCCTTTTTTTCCCATGGCTAGGAAGGGTTTTTAGGAGGTTGTTTGTTAGGGCCGTATTTATCATACTTTTTTTGTTAAGGATTTGCAGACCCAAAATCCTGCTTGTTTTGGTGCTTAAATTTCTGCTCGATTTTAACAACATATCGATAAGCAGAACTGAGTGATGAGATGTTCAGAAAATCCATTTCAATTTGGATGTATCTGTGTAGAGTCCCACGGTATTTCACAACCAAATGTCACTCGAAGTATTTGATACCCATCTTGTTGCACAAGGTATGGAAGGTATCGGTGAACTCTGGAATTTCTTGGCCCCTCTTTTGCCATGGTGTGGTCCATCTCATGTACTGGTTCTCATAGTTTCGAACAGGGTAATACTGTTCCTTTACTGCATCGATAAAAAAATATCAGGTGGGCTCGACCCCATATATTTTTGACTCCTCGATGGAAATTTTCTCCCATTAAGTTTCCCACCAATGTTTGACATGGGGGAGAGCCTTAAGGAGTACAAGGGTGATCTTTTCCCTATCGAAGAAATTATGAACAGAGAAATAATCTTCTAGCATATTTAACCATTTTTCTAGGGTATCTACATCTGTATGTCCTTCAAATATGGGAATATCAAAATTAACTTGTACCTTGAAAGGCAAGGTTCCTCCAAAGTGGTCACTTGATGAAGATGCGCCTATTTTTATTGGCAAGAGTTGAAGGATGTGAGAAAAATTATCCATCATTTCGTCCCTCTATTGTATGAGAGCTTGCTCAAGCAAGAGATTGATAAAATCGTATGCTCTGTCGTTTTTATTTTCTTTCGTCATTGAGGGTTTCTTGGGTGTGAGAGAGCGATTTTCCTCAAGAGAGACATGCTCTAGAACCAATTTGCTATACTCAAACCTCGTTGAGGACATTCACTAAAAAGTGATAAAAAACAACTTGCTTTGATACCACTGATCCAGATTATTTTCAGCACAAAATGAGAGCAGAGATATAATAAAGAAATGCACAGAGATATCATGGATATCCAATAAAATAATAGAAATCTATTAGATATGAAACCATAAGCATAGAGATACAATAATACACAATTTTCTATTAATGAGCGGAAATGTACATAGACTGTAAAAATATAGAGTGAAAGACTCGCTAGAATGGTGGAAGCTTATCTTTGAGAAGAGACGTGACGACAACTCGCATATGCAAGAAGATGATTTTTATAATGAGGCTCCAAAGGAATTTTTAACATAAGTAAAATCCAAAACCCTAACCCTGGAAGATGAAAATCCAAAAGGTTTGCGGGCCCCGATGGGGGTAGTTGATACATCAACTTCTCAGGGATGTAACTTTTGCATACGATCTCTGTTTGGGGCGCTCGATACACCGTTGGAAAGGTATAACTGAGAAGAAATAATTTTGATTGCCTTGGGCTACCACTTTTTCTATTCTTGTGGGCCCTAGATCCCCCAAAACCATCATTTAGAGCCTCAAAATAGCCCTAGAAGTTTGAAACCTAAAAAATTGTCGAAAACCTGCCAAGGTGGAAAACTATTTTTCAAGGTCGTGGAATAGGTGGGTGGCCACCGATATCCACCTAGACCAATCTTCCCTCCTTAGGAAGTAATGGTATCCATTGTGTTGATTTCCTGGGGGAGAGGGGGAAAGTGTTTGCTGAATCTGAATCTTGGTGAGTTACTTGCCTTGCTAGAGAAGTTGCGATGCTTATCTTGTTGAAGGTTGTCATGAACCTATGCCTGGAAGGGTTGGAAATTTTAACAAGTCTATCTCCATGAGATGATTGTGTGAAGAAGGAATATTTTCTTTTGATGCAACCTTGTCGACCTACTTCTATTGGATAGAAGGTGCTTGGGTCGAGGCTGTAGTGGTTGCAGTATCCTTTTTTTCACCTTTTGAAAAGATTGTGAAGAAGTTGAATTTTGAGGTATGAGATACTAACTTGCGACATTGTTTAGGTGGGACAGTAGTTGGAACTACCTCTGGTATTCTGTAGAGATGACCCCTCAAAGTAACAATGACATTATGGGGTCAAGACTCATAAATAACCTGGAGCTTCCACATATATGGTTGGCCCAAGAAAACATCACAGAAATCAAGTTGGGCAACATCACATAATACCTCATCCTTGAAGGGATGGATGCCATATGACAATCGACACTTCTAGCTGACACAAATATATCTTCCCCGGCGAAGCCACTTAATGTTGTATGGTTGTGGGTGTGGTGTTGTTGAAAATCCCAACTATTTGACAACCTCTACTGAGATGAGGTTCTTCTCGATTTCGTTATCAACAATAAAATGCAGCGTGGTCCCCTTCAGCCACATCTGTGAATGAAAAAGGTGCTCCCCCTCTTCAGGATCTGTTGGTTCTTCTGGTTGAATTGCGTCGGTCGTGACAATAGCAGTGGGGAATATGTCTATGATCTGTCTTCTGTCAGTATTTTTCGAATCATATTCCAATTCAGGGTTTGACTCCTTGTCTTTGATATCAACCACCAATGACTATTTTGATCAACATTAATCAATCTTGTGCCACGGGATTTTGTGGAAATAACACCATTTTCCAATGTCCTTATTCGTCTTCTCATGACTCGTCTTTTTCTATGGATTGGAATGGTTTTCAGGAGCTTGTTTGTTAGTGTCGTCTTTATAATACATTTTTTGCTACGGATTTGCAGACCCAAAATCCTTCTTGTTCTGGTGATTAAATTTCTACTCCATTTTAATAGCATATTGATAAGCAGTACCGAGTGATGAGATGTCCAGAAAATCCGTTTCAGTTTGGGTGCACAAGGTATGGAAGGTATTGGTGAACTCTGGAACTGCTTGGCCCCTCTCTTGCCATAGTGTGGTCCATCTCATGTAATGGTCCTCATAGTTTCCAACAAGGTAATATTTTTCCTTTACCGCATCCATAAAAAAATCCCAGGTGGACTCTTTTCCCTATCGGAGAAATTATGAACAAAGAAATAACCTTCTACCAGATTTAACCATTTTTCTAGGGCATCCGCATCTATATATCCTTCAAATATGGGAATATCAAAATTAACTCGTACCTTGAAAGACGAGGTGCCTCCAAGTGGTTTCTTGATGAAGACGCTCCTATTGTTATCGACAAGTGTTGAAATATGTGGGAAAAATTCTCCATCATTTCATCCCTCTTTCGCGTGAGAGCTTTCTCAAGCAATAGATTGATATAATCATATGCTATGGTGTTTTTCTTTTCTTCCACCATTGAGGGTTTCCTTGGTGTGCAAGAGAGATTGTACTCAAGAGAGACAAGCTCGAGACCCAACTTTTTATTCTTAGACCTCATCGGGGACATGCACTAAAAAATGATCAAGAGCAACCTGCTCTGATACCACTGATCCAGATTATTTTTGACACAAAATGAGAGCGGAGATATAATAAAGAAATGCATAGATATATTATGGATATCCAATAATATAACATAAATGTATCAAAGATGCAACCATAAACACAGATATATAATAATACACAATTTTCTATTAATGAGAAAAAACGTACAAAGACTGTAAAAATACCGAGTGAAAGACTTGCTAGAATGGTGGCAACTTATCTCTGAGAAGAGATGTGACGGATAATCGCATTCACAAGAATATTATTGTTACAATAAGGCTCCAAAGGCCTTTTTAACATAAGTAAAATACAAAACCCTAACCTTGGAAGATGAAAATCCAAAAGTTTTGCGGGCCCCGATGGGGGTACTTGATATGTCAATTTCACAGGGGTTACGATCTCTATTAGGGGTGCTTAATACATAGTTAGAAAGGTCTAACCAAGAAAAATGAATTTCAACTGACAGAGGCTTTCACCTTTCGTAGTCGCCCGAGCCCAAAATCCCTAAATAATGTCATTTAGGGCCTCAAAACAACCCCGAAAGTTTGGAACCCGAAAGATTGCCGAAAAACTGCCAAGGTGGAAATTTTTTTTCTGAGCCTATGGAATAGGTGGGTGGCCATTGATATCCATCTATATCAATCCTCCCTCCTTAGGAATAAATGGTCTCCATTTTGTTGAGTTCTCGGGGGAGAGGGGGAAGCATTTGCTGAATCTGAATCTTTGTGAGTTGCTTGCCTTGCTAGAGAAGTTGCACTGCTTAGCTTGTTGAAGGTTGTCATGAACCTGCGGTTTGAATGGTCAAACCTTTTTAACCAATATGGATACATGAGATGAATGTGTGCAGAAGGACTTTTTGTACTTTGATGCAACCTTTTTGACCTGCTTCTGTTGGATAAATGTTGCTTGGGCCGAGGCTATAGTGGTTGCAATACTATTCACCTTTTGAACAGATTGTGAAGAAGCTGAATTTTGTAGTATGAGATACTACCTTGCGACATTTTTTAGGTGGGATAGTAGTTGGAAATTCCTTTGGTATTCTGTAGAAATTACCCCCCAAAGTAACAATGACACTACGGGGTCCAGAATCATAAACAACCTAACGCCTCCACATATATGATTGGCCCAAGTGAATATCACAGACATCCAATGAGGAAACATCACATAATACATCATCCTTGAAGGGTTGGATGCCATATGATAATCGACACTAGTGGCTGACACAAAGATATCTTCCCTGATGAAGCCACCTGATGTTGTATGGTTGTGGGTGTGGTGTTGTCGACAATCCCAATTGTTTGATGACCTATGCTGAGATGAGGTTCATTTGGCTTCCGTTATCAATAATAAAATGCAATGGGGTCCCCTTTGCCCACATATATGAATGAAAAAGGATCTCCCCCTCTTCGAGATTTGTTGGTACTTCTAGTTTAATTGTTGCAGTCGAAACAATAGCAGTGGGGTCTGCGTCGATGATCTGTCTTCTGTCAGTATTTTTTGAATCATATTCTGATTCAGGGTTCAGCTCCTTGTCTTTGATCGCACCATTTTTCGGTGTCCTTCTTTGCCTTCCTGTGACCCTTATTTTCATGTGGCTTGGACTGGTTGTCAGGAGGTTGTTTGTTAGGGCTGTCTTTATCATAATTTTTTTGTTGTGGATTTGCAGACCTGAAATCCCACTTGTTCTGATGCTTAAATTTCTACTCGATTTTAACAAAATATCGATAAGCAATACCGAGTGATGACATGTCCATAAAATCCATTTCAGTTTGGATGTGTCTATGTAGATCCCCACGGTATTTCAGAACCAAATGTTGCTCATAGTCTTTGATACCCATCTTGGTGTGCAAGGTATGGAAGGTATTAGTGAAATCAGGAATTGCATGGCCCCTCTCTTGCCGCAGTGTGGTCCATATCACGTACTAGTACTCATAGTTTCCAAAAGGGTAATATTGTTTTGTTACCGTATCCACGAAAAAATCCCAGGTGGGATCGACCCAATATATTCTAGACTCCTCTATGGAACTTTTCTCCGAGTAAGTTTCCCACCTATGTTTGACATGGGGGAGATCCTTAAGGAGTGCAAAGGTGATATTTTCTGTGTTGGATAAATAATGAACAAAGAAATAACCTTCTATAAGATTTAACTATTTTTCTAGGGCATCTGCATATATATGTCCTTCAAATATGGGAATATCAAAATTAACTTGTACGTTGAAAGGCAAGGTGCCTCCAAAGTAGAAAAATTCTCCATCATTTCGTCCCTCTGTCGCGTGAGAGCGTGCTCAAGCAACAGATTGATAGAATCATCTACTCTGTCATTTTTATTTTCTTCCACCATTGAGGGTTTCTTGGGTGTGCAAGAGTGATTGTCCTCAATGGATACAAGCTCCAGACCTAACTTTCTATACAAAAACCTCGTCGGGGACATGCACTAAAAAACGATCAAGAGCAACCTGTTCTGATACCACTGATCCAGATTCATTTTGGCATGAAATGAGAGAAGAGATATAATAAAGAAATGCACAGATATATTGCAGATATCCAATAATATAAAATAAATGTATCATAGATGCAACCATAAAAATAGATATACAATAATACACAATTTTCTATTAATGAGCGAAAATGTACAAAGACTGTAAAAATACAGAGTGAAAGACTCGCTAGAATGGTGGCAGCTTATCTTTGAGAAGAGATGTGATGGCTACTCGCATTGACAAGAAGATGATTGTTACAATGAGGTTCCAAAGGCCTTTTTAAAATAAGTAAAATCCAAAACCCTAACCACGGAAGATAAAAATCCAAAAGGTTTGTGGGCCCCGATGGGGGTATTTGATACGTCAACTTAGCGGGGGCGTAAATTTTGCATACGATCTTTGTTTTGGGTTCTCGATACACCGTTGTAAAGGTATAACCGAGAAGAATGAATTTTCGTCTGACCCGAGCTAGTGCCATTGATAATCTATTGGGCCCTAAATCCCCCAAAAGCATCATTTAGGGCCTCAAAATGGCCCTAGAAGTTTGGAACCCGAAAAAATTGTCGAAAACTACCAAGGTGGAAAATTGTTTTTCGATCTTGTGGAATAGGTGGGTGGCCATTGATATCCACTTGGATCAATCCTCCCTCCTTAGGAAGCAATGGTATCCATTACATTGTGTTCCTGGGGATGAGGGGGACCAGGGGCTAAGTTTCACTCATGGGCTAATTTTCCATGGTTTTTACCTAGAAAATATTCGCTATTGTAAAATTGATTCACCCAAATTCAATAGGATAGAATTATTTTACCCTAAAAATCGTCAAAATTTTATACAAACTATATAAAATCCCTAGAAATTTGAATATTTTTACAAAAATATTGCCAACATTTTTAGTTGGCATATGAATGATTAGTAATATCCGCCAAGGTTTCTACATTTTAAAATAAATTTTCATCCTTAAAATCATCCTTGGAGGGGGTAGCATTTGTTGAACCCGAATATTGGTGAGATTCTTGCCTTGCTAGAGAAGTTGCGCTTCTTAGATTTTTGAAGGCTGTCACGAACCTCTGGATGGAAGGGTTGGACCCTTTTAGCCAATCTAGCTACCTGAGATGACTATGTGCAAAAGGAATCTTTTCTCTTTGATGCAACATTGTCGACCTGCCTCTGTTGGATAGAAGGTGCTTGGGTTGAGGCTGTAGTTGTTGTAGTATCCTTTTGTTCACCTTTTGAACAGATTGTGAAGAAGATAAATTTTGTAGTATGTGATACTACCTTGAAACATTGTTTAGATGGGACAATAGTTGGAACTACCTCTAGTATTCAATAGAGATGACCCCCCAAAGTAACATTGACACTACGGGGTCGATAATCATAAAAAAAATGACACTTCCACATATATGGCTAGAATGAGACAACTTCATAGACATCCAGTGGGGAAACATCACATAATACCTCATCCTTGAAGGCCTGGATGCCATATAACAATTGACACTGCTGGCTGGCACAAAGATCTCTTCTCTGGAGAAGCCACCCAGTGTTGTATGGTTGCAGGTGTTGTTTTGTCGACAATCCCAACTATTTGACAACCTTTGTTGAGATGAGGTTCTTTTGGCTTCCCTTATAAACAATAAAATGCAGCGGGGTCCCCTTCACCCACATCTTTGAATGAAAAAGGTTATCCCCCTCTTCAGGATCTGTTGGTTCTTTCGATTGAATTTTTGCGGTCGCGACAATAGCAGTGGGGTCTGTGTCGATGATCTGTCTTCTGTCAGTTCTTTTTGAATCTTATTTTGATTCAGGGTTTGACTCCTTTTCTTTGATCTCAGCCACCAATGACTATTTTGATCGACATCCATCGGTGTTGTGCCAGGGGAATTTGTGAAAATCGCACCATTTTTCGGTGTCCTTCTTCGTCTTCTTGTGACCAATCTTTTACTATGGCTTGGAATGGTTTTCAACAGGTTGTTTGTTAGGGCCATCTTTATCATACTTTTTTTGTTACAGATTTGCAGACCCGAAATCCCGCTTGTTCTGGTGCTTAAATTTCTTCTTGATTTTAACACCATATCGATAAGCAGTACTGAGAGATTAGATGTCTAGAAAATCCATTTCGGTTTGGATGTATCTGTGTAGAACCCCATGTTATTTCAGAACCAAATGTCACTCAGAGTATTTGATACCCATCTTGGTGCACAAGGTATGGAAGTTATTGGTGAACTCCAGAACTACTTGGCCCATCTCTTGCCACAGTGTGGTCCATCTCATGCACTGGTCCTTATAGTTTCCAATAAGGTAATACAGTTCCCTTACCGCATCCACAAAAAAATATCAGGTGGGTTCGACCCCATATATTCTAGACTCCTCTATGGAACTTTGCTCCTAGTAAGTTTCCCACCAATGTTTGACATGGGAAAGAGCCTTAAGGAGTGCGAAGGTGATCTTTTCCATGTTGGAGAAATTATGAATAGAGAAATAACCTTCTAGTAGATTTAACCATTTTTCTAGGGCATTTGTGTCTATATGTCCTTCAAATATGGGAATATCAAAATTAACTTGTACCTTGAAAGGTGAGGTGACTCCAAAGTGGTCGCTTGATGAATACTGTTGGCACAGGGGAAGACGTAGGGTTCAATGCTTAGCAACGCACCAACAAAACCCCGACTACCGGCCCTTTTGGCAACACCTGCAAGGCAGGCAAGGTCTCACCCGAGGTAGAATCAGGGGGGTTACAGGATGCAGGTGTCTGTAACCAAGCTGGGGCACAGATATGTGATAACAACACTTCACAAAGTATTCTATTAACACTTAGAAGGTGAGATGGATTACTTCATTAGCTTTATTAACATTGCGTAATGTATCCAAGAATAGATCTAACGCAATAATAACAAAGATTAAGCACTTCAACCACTTACCAAATAGTATTGAGTTAGATCTAACATTCATTTACCCTTAACACAAGTAAAGCACTAAGCAACAAAATATTTATCTATCATACATAATAATCAAATCACTGAGCATATTCATAACATAAACAACACAACATAAAGCAAACCAAAGACACAAGATATACGTGGTTCACCCCAGTGTGGGGCTACATCCACCAAATGCTTCATCTTCTTTATTATTCGTCAATATCTTACATTCCTTTACTCCTGTGCACTAATCCACAGAGTCAAGCTTCACATTAGATAGGAGATCTGTGCACTAAGCACCAGATCCTCCTTCCAAAACTAGGTCAAGGCACAAAGCCAAAGCTCTATCAATCACAAAGCCTTACTCACTTACATTCCCTTGCACAAAGCTACTCAAGTTACTTGCACTTAGCTTCGAAGGCTTCTAACTACTTTCTACAATACATTCTTACTTATTTATACTTTTAAAATCCCTTACAATAAGGCCTAACATGGGAAAACCCCATGGGTCGACATCCAATAAACCCATTACAAAAACCCTATAAAACCCCTGACTGGTTCAACATATCCTGCAAAAAAAGTGAGATCCGCGATATCAGCTCCGCCTGGGCACTCCTTCAAACGATGTGTCTAAGTTCAAAATGGTCCAAACCTAACCAAGGTTTCCTCAAAACTTGGTCGAGGGCCAACAAGCCCCCAAAAATCACCTGTGACTCATCCCAAGTCACTCAGATCTGGTCAACGTTGCTTCGAAGGCCTCGAGCTTAACTCAAGTTTCCTTGACTTGCTTCTTCGCCCAAGCCTACTGCTCAATGAGCTCTCGAATCGTCTGCTCTATAATAGTCCCTTCCATGCATTGTTCTACTATTGCAACCATTTGGTCCAATTGCAAGGCCTATCCATTAATCTCTTCGAACACCTTGCATGCTTCGTCCTGCACAGGTTGCATCATCTGTGTGAATTCCATTACCTTTCCTTGGAGGGCAGTGATCTGTTGTTGTAGTACACATTGCTCCTGGGATATTTTCATTCTTTCAACTACGGTGAGTAGATTCATCTGCGCCTGCACGAAAAATGCATGTTGTTGTGCCAGTTGTAACTGCGCTTCCATCTTTATTAGCTCTGGATCCTCGAAGAGGCGTTCATATGTCTGTGCACTTCGATAACTCAATTTTTTTTACTCTCAGATGAGGGATCTTATCCTTACTAATGTTTTCTTAGCGGTTTCCTCCCTTTGGTCATGCATCTCTTGCGGGGTGCTCAGTACTGCTTGAGCCTCCAACTCTGTTATCCTGGCTTGAAGTTACTGGATGGTCTCAGTGAGCTTCACTACTTGAGGCTCAACTAACTCATTTTCCTCTTGTGCCAAGCCTGGCACAAAGTGACACTATTTAGTCACTACCTCTTTGACTGCAACCCGCTCTATGAGCAACTACTCCTTTTCTCTTTGTAGCTAGACTTTTTCCTCCTGGAGCATCGCCTGAAACTCTTCTCTCTCACTTTCATAGGAGGCTACGGTGTACCGCGCTACTCGTAATTGTTCTAAGACTTCATATTTATCTTTTTTCAAGTCTTCTATAGCCTTCTCCTTCTCTTCCTGGACTTTCTGAAGTCAAGATTCTGTCGCATCTGTAATTCTTCTCAATTGGTCTCGTTCATCCCCCAATTATGCAATCTTTGATGAGGAGGGTGCAGTAGGTACTGTGCAGACCAAACAAATAGCTTGTTGTACTTCCTTCAATTCCTACTTGACCCTTTCATATAGATCTTCCTGCCTCACTCCATCTCTCTATAAGATGTCCTCGAAAGCATCCTCCATAGCTCCATAGACCATACTGATATCATCCTCCATGAGCATGGCCTCTAACTGGGGCTTATTAGTGCACATATTCTTCCTTGCTGAAGGTTTCTTTGGAGAAACCTTCCTCTTCTACGGTGTTACTATTCTAATGGGGGGTTTGCAGGCGGTGTAGCTTCACCTCCTCCTTGTTGTTCTTCTGCGGTGTTTACATTTTCCTACGAGGTCCACCATGAACCTGGTGACCTGTGTGGGGTGGTTCTTCCTTACGAGCTTTCCAGCCATGAGTTGGAAAGTGAGGACCACTGCGCCATCCTTTATAGAGGATACCTTGTAACCTCGCTTTCCTTTTTTGACATCTATGTAAGCTTCCTTGATGCGATGTGCTAGGGAACAGTCTTAGGCCTTCCCTAGATAAAACTACTGAGGGTCAGGTCCCTTCATGCTTAAGCTTGTGATCTTGTGGATCAACGTCAAATCCATAGTAATTATTCAGTCAAGCCTTAGGTATCCTCCGTGATAGCGTGATAGGAGGAGTTTAACGCAAGCGTTAACCTCCTAGTAGCAGCCAAAATGGGGAATCTTCATCACATTTAGAACGGTGGACTGTGTCAGTCCCTTAATTCATGGCTACGAGATGAGGTGAGGCTTCTTCCAGTTGACTTTGTCAAGTTGCGGTGGGGCACTAGGATATCATATCTCTTCCTATCTCCTAAATTGAATTCATTGTTCTTTAGTAGCGGGATCTATCCTAGCTAATTCCCGACTATGCGTATTCCCTTCGGAATGTACGCGGTGAATAAGGTGTACTCAAAATCTTGTGGGATGTTGTCGCAGTTATCTGCACCAGCCAAAGGTGGGATATACTCTAGTAAGATGTATGGGATCTGCTTCACATTAGCCAGATCACCGCGATGCTTACTTCGCTTCTCAGTCACGAGGTTAACACAGCTAGAAGGACGTCCAGTTGAAGGGGAAGCCTGCAGTCCCCTAGTCGATGATGCCTAGACACCTTCAGATAACGGTTTGTTGGCCATTATCTTCTTGAGGACTTCCTCGATAGACTTCTCTAATTCACTAGGTTCGCCTGACATTCTAACTTTTAAACAGACAAGTCAGGGTAGGCGAATGGATAAGAAGGGTAGACAAACAAACATTGATGTCTAGTTTATGATAACGCAACTTGACACACAATCAATTATCTTCTTAGCCCAGTTAATCAAGGGTAGAAAAAAGTGGTCTCAGCACAGTGACCAACAAGTTAAATAAGTGGGGCCTCGTAATGGATTCTTCCAATGGCCAGGAATGCTTCCATCAATGTGAATCTATCTATTATGGCATGATATCAACATCCAAAAGAGGTCCATCTACCCATAAATGAATTTTCTAACCATTTCGGAGTGTCATTCTAATGGCTGGGGCGCCTTCAATGGTCATATAGCTTCGCCAGGGCGAAGTCTCATTCTGCTCGGTCCTGTTGTTCCAGCAAGGTTCAAATCCTGAGAACCTGCCTCTTGCGAGGTTCCAGTCTATGAAGTCTTCCATATATTCTTTGTAGCTTCTCGTATCTTTTCCAACTTATCTTTCTTTTTATTGAGCTTCCTTGCTTTCTTTCTTGTGATATGAGTCTCTCTAACTATTTCTGGAATTCTCTTTCCATTTGTATTCTTATCTTCCCCTAGCGTAGTGACTTCGCACTGTTGATGTTCCCTCAAAGGGTCTGAAGTTAATATCCCTTCGCTTAATACTTCATGGGTGGATATACTTCTTTATTAAATAGATAGGTCCTCCAAACCTTTTTGCATTCTTTCAACCTTGATAGTTGATTCTCTTGCCTTATGTTCCTCCTGCGTTGTTACTTTCTTTCTTTGCTTCGACTATCCTCTCGTTCTTCTATTAGTTGATCTATTTTTCTACATATGAAATCCCTTAGTTCTTGATTTTTCTTTTCTGTAGCTTTTTCCTTTTCTTTCCTTTTAATATGATCCTTCTCAATCCAAGTCTTACCTAGTAAAAATGTGAAAGGGGCATTGTTCTCAACAAACTTAATGACTTCAAATTCTTCTTCAGTCGATTTTCCCTGAATAATAATAGGTACATTAGTATCTCTCCCACATAAGGTTATCATTTTTCCCTTAAACAATCCTATCCTTCCCAATGAAGGTACCACAACAAGATTTCCCAAAATTTCCCAAGTGTCTTCTGTCACAATATTCACTTGTGTTTCTTCATCCAGGACACAGTCTATGTCGAAGTCTTCTATTCTTGCACTTATGCATTGTTTTACTTTCATGATCTCTGTTAAACTGACATATTTGTGAACATCCATCATTTCTTTCAACTATAATAACGTAGTCTGATCTTTCTCTAATTATTTCTCTTTATGATCCTCTAACATTCCCTTAGTCTCTTGACTTCCTTCATAGTTTCTTTGTCTCATGTTCATTCGTTCAACTTTAGCAATCATCCTTGGACAATCTTCAAATTCATGACCAACAATATTACAACAAAGACAAATAGGATTTGTGCCAGGGCATTCCTTAGCAATATGTCCCTGTCTTCTGGATTTATAACACAATTTCAATCCTCTTTTTCTTTTAAATGTTCCCCAACCTCTTATGTACTGCGCACTACGATCACAGTGTTGGACCTGCAATCTGCAAAAAACATTTCTAGGTTCCTGCATCCACTTATTAGTCCAAAAATTCTTTCTATGCATAAGAATAACATATCTTTATTCATTTCTATTAACTTTATTCAGATCAAATCTTTCTTTCAACTGTGCTCTAGCCTTCAGACTAGGACAAAACCTATTAAACATACTTAAATTCATGCTTTCGAAACAAAAATTTTCACTTATCTTTATTTTTTCAAATCACAAAGCTTTAGATATTACCTCTTTTCTTCAGATCAGATTTCTTTCTTATCACCGTGCTTCACAAGTCAAGTAGAGTAATGTGCACTTCAGCAGCAGATCTACACACAAAGCTTCTCTTTTCTTTACTTCAATTCCCAGCAATCACAGTTTCATGTCCTGGAAACAGAACCATTTGTTGGCACAGGAGCAGACCCAAGGTTCAACGCTTAACAACACACCAACAAAACCCCAACTACTAGCCCTTTCTTCAACACATACAAAGCAGGCGAGGTCTCACCCGAGGTAGAAGTAAGAGGTGTTATAGGATGCAAGTGTCTGTAACCAATGTGGGACACATGTATGTGATAAAAACACTTTGCAGAGTATTCTATTAACACTTATAAGGTGAGATGAATTAGTTCATTAGCTTTATTAACATCGCAGAACATATCCAAGAATAGATCTAGTGCAGTAATAACAAATATTAATCACTTAAACCACTTAGCACATAGCATTGAGTTAGATATAACATTCATTTACCATTAACACAAGTAAATCACTAAGCAACAACCTATCTATCTATCATACATAATAATCAAAGCACTAAGCAAATTCATAACATAAACAACACAACACAAAACAAACCAAAGACACAAGATATACGTGGTTCACCCCAGTGTGGGGCTACATCCAACAACTGCTTCATCTTCTTTATTATTCGTCAATATCATACATTCCTTTACTCTTGTGCACTAATACACAGAGTCAAGCTTCACATTGGATAGGAGATATACACACTAAGCACCAAATCCTCCTTCTAAAACTAGGTCAAGGCACAGAGCCTTACTCACTTACAGTCCCTTGCACAAAGATATTCAAGTTACTTTCACTTAGCTCTGAAGGCTTCTGACTACTTTATACGATACATTCTTACTTATTTATACTTTTAAAATCCCTTACTTTAAGGCCTAACATGGGAAAACCCCATGGACCAACATCCCATAAACCCATTACAAAAACCCTAAAAAACCCCTTACTGGGTCCACATAACCCACAAAATAAGTGAGATCTGCGATCTCAGCTCTGCATGGGCACTCCTTCTTCGAACTATGTGTCGAAGTTCAAAAGTCGTCCAAACCTGACCAAGGTTTCGTCAAAACTTGGTAGAGGGACAACAAAAACGCACCTGTTGTTATCGACATGCATTGAAGTATGTGGGAACAATTCTCCATCAATTCATCCCTCTGTCACGTCAGAGCTTGCTCAAGCAACAGATTGATAGAATCATCTACTCTGTCATTTTTATTTTCTTCCACCTTTGAGGATTTATTATGTGTGCGTGAGTGATTTTCCTCTAGAGAGACAAGCTTGAGACTCAACTTGCTATACTCAGACCTCGTCGGGGACATGCATTGGAAAATGATCAAGAGCAACCTGCTCTGATACCATTGATATGGATTATTTTCGACACGAGATCAGAGTAGAGATATAATAAAGAAATGCACATAGATATCACAGATATCCAATAATATAACATAAATATATTAGAGATGCAACCATAAACATAGAGATACAATAATACACAATTTTTTATTAATGAGCGAAAATGTACAAAGACTGTAAAAATACAAAGTGAAAGACTCGCTAGAATGGTGGTAACTTATCTCTAAGAAGAGATGTGATGGATACTCAAAATTGCAAGAAGATGATTGTTACAATGAGGCTCGAAAGGCCCTTTTAACATAAGTAAACTCCAAAACCATAACCCCAAAAGATGAAAATCCAAAATATTTGCAGGCCCCGATGGGGGTAGTTGATACGTCAACTTTCTGGGGGCGTAAATTTTGCATATGATATCCATTTGGGGTGCTTGATACACCGTTGGAAATTTCTAACCAAGAAGAACAATTTTCGACTGGCCCGGGCTAGAATGTTGCCCAACTTCCAGGGCCCCAAATCCACAAAAATTGTCGTTTAGGGCCTCAAAATGGCCCCAGATGTTTGGAACCCAAAAAATTGTCGAAAAACTGCCAAGGTGGAAAACTATTTTTCGAGCCTGTGGAATAGGAGGGTGGCCACCGATATTGATCTAGATAAATTCTCCCTCCTTAGGAAGCAATTGTATCCATTGTGTTGAGTTCCCAGAGGAGAGGGGTAAGCGTTTGTTGAATCCGAATCTTGGTGAGTTGCTTGCCTTGCTAGAGAAGTTGCGGTTCTTAGCTTGTTGAAGGCTATCATGAACCTATGGCTGGAAGGGTTGGACCTTTTTAACCCGTCTGGCTACGTGAGATGACTATGTACTAGATGACCATCATTTCGTCCCTCTGTCACGTGAGAGCTTTATCAAGCAACAGATTGATAGAATTGTTTTCTCTGTCATTTTTATTTTCTTCCGCCATTGAGGGTTCCTTGGGTGTGCATAACATCCCCAGCCACCAACAGGCCGGACAATTCCACTACTGTAGAATATACACTTATATATAATATGCATTAAATCAAATTAACACATTTAACATAGAGTTACTGCCATCCTACAGACTTAAATAGAATTAACAACAATTCATACATGCAACAGAATACATGAAAACATACAAGCATCACAGACATTCATTACATATAAATTAAGCACATAATGCTACTTATCTTTTAACTGGATTAAAATCCACCAACTGTGTGCAGACCTTCCATGAACCTCCCAGTCTTAGACCATGCTGCTCATCACACTCAGTAGTGGGTCACCCCCGATATGGGACTAAGCTCCACCGAGGGAGAGGGAATCCTAGACTAGGATGAGGTTACAGGAAAAATTCACAGTGCAACTAGAAGGATTCTCTCCAAGAGCCTTCTTACATCCACTACTCATGGACTCTCATTCCCCACATTCTTGTTCCACCCAGGAGTATACACCTTCACTGTCACACAGTCTATCGACTACTTCACCTCCCTCTCAAGGTCTCGGCAATAGGCCGGATCAAGAAGTCTCAGAGCTCTGTAGCTGGTGTTGGACTCTCTTTAGGAGAAAACCACTTCCCAACAAACTCTCTCAAATAGAGAGAGATGCTCACATGCCTGAAAACCTATTTCTTCAACTAGTTTAAACTCAATTCCCACAAAGTAAGGATAACAACAACATTCGGTTATGGACACCCAAAACGTTTCAGGTACGAACTCGGCTCTACAAAAGAGGATAGGCGGGTACACGTCTCACACCGGTCGACTTCACGGTTCTGGGTTTTCAGAGGTGCGTGGCTATGCAGAGGTCCAACGCAGAGACCAAACAGTTTTCAGATGGTAATCTCAGTGAAATCGGGTAGAGGATGCAAGAATGGGGGAGAGAACCCCCCAACACGATTGACTCATGGGTTACCAGTTCCAGGGTCCCTGGTGCATGTCCCTATTCACAGTTAAACAGTTGATGGAGAATGACTAACCTCCATAGAACGAACCCCCAACACAACTCAATTTATCATCTTTAACTGCATGCACCCAAGTCGACACTTGTCTTCCTGGAGCTGCATGCACTACATTTGCATTTGTTCCCCTTTCCCACGAATTTATGACAAAACTCATCAATTGTCCACCTTAGCCTTTAGGAAATAATAATAAACTATTATCCCCTTTAGAGGTAAGCCCCCTAGCTTAGCTCCTAGGCCCAAACACTTAGCATCCTCCCTTACCCAACCTTGTGGAAGCTTAGTCCCCCATCACTCTTTCTTCATGGTCGGTCTGCACTCAATGATGTTTAATCTTTATTAATGTTCTACATAATTACATATACAAAAACAGACTCATGGCCTTAAGCATCTAGGCTCTCCGGCCTAATCATCACATAATCTTACCAACTTATAATTGCTCGATTCACCAGCCTACAAAACATGTTTACAATTCATAATATAACGGGGGCACGTCCTCGGGGTATTACAGTGTGTGAGAGTGATTTTCCTCAAGAGAGACAAGCTTGAGACCCAACTTG
>JASDQU011402018.1:31194-56059 GCA_032191745.1 Picea mariana
TCTATTGTGGATGTGTATTTCTCAGTGATCTTGTGGTTATTATGCTCTTGTCTTTATGAAATGCAAAGAACTATAATGATAGCATAAACATTAACAAGACTCGCTAGAATGGTGGTAACTTATCTCTAAGAAGAGATGTGATGGATACTCAAAATCGCAAGAAGATGATTGTTACAATGAGGCTCCAAAGGCCCTTTTAACATAAGTAAACTCCAAAACCATAACCCCGAAATATGAAAAGCCAAAATATTTGCGGGCCTCGATGGGTGTAGTTGATACGTCAACTTCCTGGGGGCGTAAATTTTGCATATGATATCCATTTGGGGTGCTCGATACACCGTTGGAAATGTCTAACCAAGAAGAATGATTTTTGACTAGCCCGGGCTAGAATCTTGTGCAACTGCCAGGGCCCCAAATCCACAAAAATCGTCGTTTAGGGCCTCAAAATGGCCCCGGAAGTTTGGAACCCAAAAAATTGTCGAAAAACTGCCAAGGTGGAAAACTATATTTCGAGCCTGTGGAATAGGAGGGTGGCCATCGATATTGATCTAGATAAATCCTCCCTCCTTAGGAAGCAATTGTATCCATTGTGTTGAGTTCCCAGAGGAGAGGGGTAAGCGTTTGTTGAATCCAAATCTTGGTGAGTTGCTTGCCTTGCTAGAGAAGTTGCGGTTCTTAGCTTGTTGAAGACTATCATGAACCTATGGTTGGAAGGGTTGGACCTTTTTAACCAGTCTGGCTACATGAGATGACTATGTGTAGAAGGAATCTTTGCGCTTTTATGCAACCTTTTTGACCTACTTCTATTGGATAGTAGGTGCTTGGGCCGAGGTTATAGTGGTTGTAGTATCCTTCTGTTCACCTTTTGAATAGATTGTGAAGAAGATGAATTTTGTAGTATGAGATACTATGTTGCGACATTTTTTAGGTGGAACAGTAGTTGGAACTACCTCCAGTGTTTTGTAGAGATGACCCCCCAAAGTAACAATGAGACAACGAGGTTGATACTAATAAAAAACCTCGTGCTTCCACATATAGGGATGGCCTAAGAGAACATCACACACATTCAGTGTGGAAACATCATATAATACCTCATCCTTGAAGGGTTGGATGCAATATGATAATTGACACTGTTAGCTGACATGAAGATCTCTTCCCTGGCAAAGCCACTCGATGTTGTATGGTTTCAAGTGTGGTGTTGTAGACAATCCCAACTATTTGATGACCTCTATTGAGATGAGGTTCTATTGGCAACCCTACATGATTTCGTTATTTGAACAAGAAATTACATTTTTTGTTGCTTCCTTCACCTCATCTTGTAAATATTATCATTTTGAGATGATTAATGGATTATATGAGATGTTCATTCATTCTTTAAGTTTTCATTTTCATTTTGTTTTATGTTTGATTCATGACTGAAAGCATGAATCGAACATGATAACTTAGCTTCATATTATATTTTCTATACAAGGCTTTCTTTTTAAAGGTCATCATGCTTTTATCCAATTTAAATCCAACACTTGATTGACTTATCTTTGGAATGTTTTGGATATTGATATAATTTTTATATGCTTAGATGGTTTGCATTTGAATTATGAATATTTTTTGTTTTGATATTTTTAAACCTTTTGCAAAAAACAATGGTTGTGCTAGTAGTCATGTTAATCAATGCGAACTACTGTACTTTGTACTTAAATCACCTTATTGGCATAGTGAATTAATGAGCCTCTCATGATGGGTATAGGTTATCGATTATGTGTGCTGGGTTTTCATTACCAGGAATGGTAAAGATCTACGACCAAACCCTCAATGTTCATGCTATGATAACACACAGCCTCCATTATGGTTTGTTCCTCTTTATCCATCCAAATATGTTCCTATCGCCCCTTCTATCTAAACCTAAAAATTTTCTGAGTCATCCCTTTTACATTCTAGTCACGTTTGTTATGGCTCCTGTTGTGCATTTGGAGCCCAATGTCTGTCAAGCATTTCTATCACACAATGATGTAGCCGAATATCTAAAAAGTCAAGGTTGGGATGCCTTCCTTAAAAGGTTCGAAGGCCATAACCTTCAGGTAGCGAGCACTTTTGCACAGACTTTCAATGGATGCAGAGCAAAAATTGGTGATACCCAGTTAGAGGTAACTAAGGAGTTTGTGAGTGAAGCCATAGGAATACCATCCACTGGTGAGAAATGGTTCAAAAACTCAAAAATTCAAGAAGTACCTTGGAGCCTCTTCATGACCTCCAAGAAAATCAATTGCTACAAAAAAGGTATCCCTATTTCTTTGGTTAAATATAGGTGGCATGGCCTTCTGTCGATTCTCAAACAATTCATGACCTATGAGGGTTGTTATGGTTTAGTTTTCCTCTATCATATAACACTGATTATGCATTTCATTGGCTTTAAATTAAACGTGCCTTTTTATATGTTGAGAAGCATGCACAAAATGTATAAAAGGTATAAGAGACAGAGCCTCGACTCTAGTCTTTTTCACCATAACTTGATTCAATTCTTTTGATTCACCATTTGACAACTGTGGGCAATTGTTGGGATGGATTTTTAACAAGAAATGGTTTTTCTGTGACCATTCATGCATAAATCCCTAATTCGGGTGAACCACTGGTGAAAAGACAGTTTGACAGTCCAAATAATGAACCAGACTCTCTAAACAGAAATCCTCCAGACGAGGTAATGCTAAGTTAGTATCCACATGAGCAACAGGTTGTTGAATTCGAGTTAAGTGAACCTCCTATGCCTCAACTAGATGTTGGCCAGAACGCGACTGAAACCCGATGTAAAAAAATCTTGCAAACAGACGAAACAAAAACACATAGCATTAGGGTTTTTGAAAAAAAGAGCAAGTTGTCTTATTTCGAGAAAATTGAGGAATCAGAATGATGCTCATTTAAGCTCGATCGACCAAATCAAGTTCAATGAGGTATCGGACTCTGAAATAGAAGATTTCTTGGTTTTAGAAGTACCAGATTGTCAAAGATCTGATCCTGCTGAACCCTATGACTTTGTTACCAATATTCCACCCTGTCTCAAGGGTAAAGCGGGGTTCCCTAGTATTAGTCTTGGTCAATGGAAAATAATAGGTAAGGTTGATACAACCAGGTTTAAATGTACGTTTCATCAACATATCGTTCCTCCTGTATAGTGCGATGTTTGTTTACACTCGATTGAATGATACTACACTGATATACCCATCCTTCAGGCTCGAATTAAAACACTCACAACTCAAAGTGAATCATTGAGACAAGCGAATATCGACCTCAGAGTAAACACAGAGAGGAGGGATAAACACTTTAAGAGGACATGGAACATAGTGATAAAAAACACAACCAGTGTAAAAGAAATAATCAACTCAGGACTGTCCTGATCCATCTTTAGGCAATTGTTGAAATGGTAAAACAATTTTTCCTTTTATTATATTCATGTTATCTATTTTGAATCGAATCAGTTTAAAATTGAATTTTGTTTTCTAATATAAGACTGGCTACAGAATATTTCGATTTTGTAGCCAAATCAATTTTAAATAAAAAATTTAGAAATTAGTTATTAGAAATTGTCTAACTTATTATTTTTTCATTTTCAGGAAATAGTATATCTTGATGCTGATCATCTGGTGGAAACATGTTCGATTTTTCATTGGAATGATTAGTTTTTGCTTTTCTATTTGCTTTTGTAAAAAAATTTATTAATTTTTGGGAAAAATCAACTCAGTTATGAGTGGCTGTTAGCTCTCTATTTTTGTAATATTTTTGATCTCATGAGATCCTATCCTATCCTAGGAGATAGGAAGATGGGACTTCAAAAAAATTTAAGTACTCTTTATTTTATAAGGGAAAGACATCTTTGCCAGGAACAGTTTATAGACAAATGATTTCAGAACTTCATGGAACAACTTATAACAATTTGGCTTTAGACCAATGTGAATGTTGTCTCATTTATGTTTTATTATTTTGGAATAGTAATGTGTTGTATAGATTTAGTCTCTATGACATGTGATATTCCATTTTATTTGATCTTTTAAATGTTGTATTTAATTGTTGTTTCAGTTAATTATCACAGTGAGTATCATATCAATTGCCAGATCATGATTTTTATCTGATGCTAGTTGATTGATAATATGAACATTTTACATTAGGATTTATATTACTATGATCATTCATAATCATAAGATCATCGTGCATACTTGTCTATCATTTTGTTCTCATATTTCTGGCTACCAACAAACATCTGGAGTTTGTTCTGGAGGCATCATTATCAGTCTGTCATAGATTTTGCTTACAGGCAGAACAACTGGATTACTGGATTGCACAGAAGACATAGACATGATATAAAAGTTAGGTTAGCTTTATTTCTATTCACTTTTGTTAATTTTCTTATTAGTGAAACAAGATAGTTTTAGATTGGATTTGACCATCTATACATCTTTGTTTCACAACTTTGTTAGTTCAAGTTTTATTAGATTTATAATTAAAAAAAAGAAAATACAAAAATGTTCTTTCTTTATCTGCTTCTGTAAACAATTATCTTTACATTGATTTTGCAAGGATTTCATTAAAACTTGGAACCTGTAAATTCTGTTCATAAGTGATATGTCCATATTTCCTTTTTCTGTTTAATATATTTGTAAATAATCAAATTAAAGTTCATAGATTATTATAGTTTTAGTATTATATATTTTTTCTCTTCTCTTATTTTAGGACCCTATATTGGCTAAAGGAGCCATTAAACCCGTCATAACAGGTTACACTAAACGAATTGGGTTATTTAGACAACCCCAGATCGGACCTGCTCATCCAGTTGACGACCTGTCAAATTTTCCTATCAACAAATGGTGCTAGAAGGAGGGCTTGATTTCAATTGATGGCACGTGGAGATCGCAAGACCCCCCCCCCCACACACACACACTCGCTCCCCTGTCGTAACGCGTAGTCGCTCAGACAACAACATTATGCTTGAAACAACAATTACCTCAAACAATAATCCTGAGTTTCTCGTTGAACCAGTGACACCAGCTCCTCAAGGGGCCGAATTTCAAGAAATTGTTCGTTAGTCACTCATAAGGACACATAGTGTCATGGACCATATCAGACAACCTAGTAGGCCAATTGACAAACCCTTATATTTCTTAGATATCCAAGAACAACTTGAAGGCACTGGTCTACTCTTAAACCCTTTAGGAGATAATACCACCAAGCCTATCGAAACACCTACTCTTCGAGTTGGAGAATATGGTATCCCACCTTCTCCTCCTGGTTCATATCCATCCTCTTCAGGAGGAGAGTCATCTGACGATGGCAATTCCTCATCTAAATCATCTCAGCCTCCAATACCACCCACACCCATGGAAAACCAGAACAATCTTTCCATACCTTGGCTCGATCAATATATTGTGGCGGTACTTGGACCGCAACATCCACTACAAAAAAACTCAGAGAAATGGTTGCCTAAATTCAATCCAGATTCAAAACAATTTGTTGAGGATCACATAAAAAAACTTATGTTGGCCATTAGACTCCGAAGCATAGAGCATGAAGATGTATTATGTAGACTCTTTCCTTATACATTTGAGGGCAATGCCTCCACGTGGTATTTCTCCCAACAGCCCCAAACCATTGTCTCTTGGGACAAGTTTGAAACATGTTTCTTAGAGAAGTTTGGAGATGTTAAATCTCCTGAAGTCTTGGTTATGGAGCTCTCCAATCTAAAGATGAATCCTAAGGAGAAAGTAAAATATTTTAACAAGATATTTCTTACATTAAATAATTTAATTCCCATAGATTCAATACTCACTGAAAGTCTAATTTTCACATATTACACCAAAGCCCTACATAATAACATAGAAATTTGGGTTAAAAGGTCTAAAAAGAGCACACTGTTGGAGGCCTTCAAGGAGGAAAGCCAATTTGTAAAGGATATACTAAGCTTAAAGGACAATCTCACTAGTGAAGATGAAACGGCTTCATCCTCTAAAAAGAAAATAGAAATCCTTACTAGGCCTCCCCAAGCCAAAAGTCAACCTGAAGCTTTAGACCTAGAAATCTTACAAAAGGCTTTCCAAAAACTATCAAATCAAGTTGTGGATTTGAAGAGATCAGTCGAGGAGGCATCCTCAAGCAAAGGAAGTTTTAATCCTCCTTTCAGAAAACCTTTTCCTCTCAAATGACCAATCCAGACCACTGAGGGTCTTAATTTTGAAAGCTTGCAGTACGCTTTGCAAACCATTCTAGAAGCACATGATAATTCTGTTTCTACCCCTCCTGAAAATTTTAAAGACATAGTTGAGGAAGAAGTGGTAGAAGAAGAGGAATCATCCCCCAATATCTTTGGAAACTTCTCTGACAATATTTTCCAAGCAAATTTTGAAACTGTCCATCCTTACAACACAAGAAGTAAAACACAGAACAAACCTTCTTTTGAAGTGAGTAATAATGTATTACTGAAACAGTCAAAGAAAGCTGAAATAAAACAAAGTTTAGCAGCTCTAGTTTTAGAATATGATTTAATTGAAGATCTAAAGAAACTAAGGGCTAATATTTTTGTTTTCGAGCTTTTGAAATTTCCCCTTATTTTGCAAAAAATGCTTCAAAGTATCGAAAAAAATAGTAAGAACAACGATCCTAGCAGCAAGAAAACTGCAGAAATTGATTCTAAAATAGCCAAAAAGATCCCAACTAAAATGACATCTGAACCTTTAGATAAAAGGGATTTAGCTGAAAAAACTATATCAAATGTAGATAAAACTATTTTAGGGACAACGACAAAAAATCAACAAAATTATGTTGTTAACGTTCATAAAAATGTCTCGCCTTTCTTATTAACCTTTGAAATTTTTAATAGGAGTGTACATAATTGCATGGTCGATTCTGACGCATCATTGAATGTGATGCCTTTATCTGTTTGTCAAAAAATTAACGCAAAAGTTCAACCTTCTAATCTCAAAATCATACAGCTTGATCAGATGAACGTTAAGGTAATCGGTGAACTTAAGAATGTTTTGGTTAGGTTATCTTCTAATCCTAAGGTTCACCAAATTATTGACATTATTTTCATTGACATCGCTCAAGTCTATGGTTTTTTTTTAAGTAGAGACTAGTCCGAACAACTGCACGGTTACTTTGTCACAGATTGGTCTCATTTGTGGCTGTTGAAAAATAGACAACCAAAAAAAATTAGAATAAACCATGAACACTATTTCAAGAACACCGTGACGGATCTAAATGATGCAAACGAACCTTTTACCGCATCTACTAATTCTTTTGAAATGCAAGGAATGAATACTTTCTTTGGTAACTTCATGACTGAAATTTATCCTATCACTAATCCTGAGCAGCAATCAGAAGTTATGACCTATACTCAGACATCATCTTTGCCGAATGTGCCAAACACTCCCGACGAAGCACAAATCTGGTCATTGTACTTTGACGGATCCAAATCCAAAGAAGAAGATGGTGCAGGATGTGTGCTCATAGATCCCGTAGGTAATAAGACTTTCATTTCCTGTCGATCAGAGTTCGAATGCACTAATAACACCACCGAATACGAAGCACTTTTACAAGGACTTAGGAAAGTGAATATGAATGTACGAAGTTTAATGGTATTCGGTGATTCAAAAATCGTGGTTAGGCAAGTAAGAAACTCCATACATTGTTTGTCACCACATCTTAAAAGTTACCAAACTAAGGTATGGAGTTTAATGCAAAAATTTTCAGTATTTAACATAAATTCCATTCCTAGACAAAGTAATTTGAAGGCTGATTTGTTGGATAATGTCTCTTTTAAACTATTGCCCGTAGAATGTCTTTCCCCTAATTCATTTTTTACTGAATTTTTTTTCAGGCCGTCAATCCAAGAAAAAATCACCAATTGGAGAGTGTTCAACGATGACCAACAGATCATCAACTTCTTGCATATGGAGGACACCTTCCAAGGTGAAATCATTGATGAAGGCACTCATGATTAAAACCTCCGCAACTTCACAGTAATATCAGATCCTAGATGTCTTGACTCAACATCTGATCTAGTAAACTCTATTCCCAGATCTGTTGTAATACTAGAGTGGTTTTATGACTTGCATGATAAGTTTAGAGGGTTAGTTAATTGTAAAATTAACAGTTCTTCTTTGACTTATGAGACAGTAAATTTAGGGACTAAGGAAAATCCTCAAAATATTAATTTAGGAATAGGATGCTTCGAGTAAGAACGATCTGCCTTTATAAAATTGTTTAAAGAATTTAAAGACGTTTTTTCCTGGACATATGGTGATTTGAAAACATTTGATCCTTATATAATACAACATGTCATCCCCATGAAACAAAAAACTCAGCCTTTTCAGCAGAAATTAAGAAAGATGCACCCCAAATTGGAACCCAATGTTAAGAAAGAACTGAATAAATTACTAAATGGAAAGATAATTTTCCCAGTGAGACACACAGAATGCGTGTCTAACTTAGTCCCTGTAAGGAAGAAAAGTGGTGAAATTCGACTCTGTGTCGACTTTCGTAACCTGAATCGAGCGTCTGATAAAGATAACTATCTCGTTCCTCCAATGGAACAAATTCTTGAGAAATTGTCTGGTTAAAAAAGACTATCTCTATTAGATGGTTTTTCAGGATACAACTAGGTCCTCATGTCTCCCCCAGATCAGCTCAAGACCACTTTTTGTACCCCATGGGGAACTTATGCCTATAGGAGGATGCCTTTTGCGATTATAAATGTCGGAGCCACTTTCTAGAGAGAAATGAACATTTCTTTTCATGGTCTCATAAATCAATCAATAGTGGTCTATCTTGATGACGTTACCATTTTCTCTAAAAACAATAAAGATCACTTGTGTCACCTTAGGGATATCCTAAAATGATGCCGCAAGTATGGCATATCTATCAACCCTAAAAAATTAGTCTTTGTAGTAGAGAAAGGAAAACTAATTGGTTTCATAGTGTTCAAGGACACAATTATTATTGATCCCGAAATAACCCAATCTATTTCCAAACTTCCCCCTCCTTCCTCCAAAAAATCCATGCAATCCTTTTTAGGAAAAATTAATTTCGTCAAAAGATTTGTCCCAAGTTTCTCAGAAATGGTAAGACCTTTACAAAATTTAATTAAAAAAAATGTTTAGTATCATTGGGGCCCTCAAGAAATTCAATCTTTTGATTCTATTATAAGAGCAATAATATAAGCTCCTTCCTTAATGAGTCTTGATTTCTGTCGGGATTTCACTCTTTATGCTTTTGCTTCCGATCAATCTTATGTTTTTGTGTTAACACAAAAGAATGTTGAAAGCAATGAAATACCCATTGCCTTCATGAGCTCAGCTTTCAAAGGGGAAGAGATAAATTACCTAGATGTAGATCAACATGCATATGTTGTTTTTAAAGGAGTAAAATACTTCCGATCATACTTGTTGAAATCTAGAACTAAAGTCATTGTTCCTTACCCTGTTGTAATAAATTTGTTAGTACAAAAGGAATTGGGTGAAAAATGGGCAAATTGGATGACATCGTTACAAGAATATGACCTCGAAATAACTCCTGCACAAATTGTTATAGGTCAAGGCCTATGTAAACTAGTGGTTGATTCAGTTGAAGGACGGGAAAGTCAAATTAACATCTCAACAGTAAATCAACACAATGAGAAACAAATCAGTTGTACAGAAGTTGCTGCTAATTCTTGGTATGATGATATTAAATTTTATTTAACACATGGATTTGCTCCTAGCTATCTTGACCCTAAAAACAAACCAGCATTTAGGTTAAAATCTTCATCTTTCTAGTTAGTAAATGATGTTTTGTTTCGAAACAATTTCGACGGTGTTCTTATGCATTGTTTGGGAAAGGAAGAATCAGAAAAGGTATTATCTGAACTTCATGCAGGAGAAGTTGGTGTACAATTCGGTAGAGACACCACTACTCACAAAGTGTTAAGAACTGGGTACTATTGGCCCACTTTGCTTAAATATGCCCACACTTTATGTCGTAAATGTGTAATTTTCCAAAAGGCTGTAGGACGGGTCAAGAAGGGAGCATTTCCTTTGCATTCTGTCACTGCAGATTCTCTTTTTCAGCAATGGGGTCTTGACATCATAGGACGGATTGATCCTTATTCTTCACAACAACATAAGTATATCATTACAACAATGGATTATTTTACCAGATGGTCTGAAGCTGCACCGTTGAAAGTGGTAAACATGAATCAGGTAGAATCTTTCCTTAATTCACATATGATTACTCAATTCGGCATTCCCGAATGTTTATTCTTTGATAACGCATCTTATTTCTCATCCCTGGATATGAATATATTTTCTTTAGAAAAAGGGATTAAATTGAAGCATTCTGCCAGCCACTACCCCCAAGGAAATGGTCTAGCAGAATCAACAAACAAAAATTTGATCAAGATCATTAAGAGGACAGTTTTTGAGAACCATAAGAACTGGCACAACACACTATTTAAGGCACTCTGGGCTGATAGAGTGACGCCAAAAACCTATGTTGGTAATTCCCCTTTCTTTCTCATTTACAGGAGAGAATCAATCCTACCTCCTCATGTTCTACTTCCATCTCTGCAATTATCACATAAAGTCCAAGAAGAGGTTTGTCCTCTTCTTGAAAGTCAAATTAATGCCTTATTAAAGATGGAGGAAGTAAGAGGGCAAGCGATGCAGAAGATGGATCAACATCAGGAGATTGCAAAAAGTTGGTTTCATTCAAACTCTTCTTCAGATAGAAAATTCGAGGTAGGAGACATGGTTCTCAAATGGGATAAACCCCACGAGGGAAAAGGGGAACACACCAAATTCCAAAATCTGTGGTTGGGGCCATTTGTAATTTCTGAAAAACTAGGTCCCAGCTCTTTCCATCTACACAATTTGGAGGGACAACTAGACACTTTCCCAGTGAATGGCCAAGCTCTCAAAAGGTATTTTTTTGTTTTAATTTTCTTTTTGTCTTTTGATTTTGGTTCTTTTGATTTTGCTTGTTTTCATTGGCTTCTGAATAAATTTATGCCTAGGTCACCATTTAGTTCATGAAAGGAAACCAGAAATCTCATCATAAAGAAACAGTCGGGGTCATTTCAAATCATTAATGCTGTAAATTGCTAAAACTCAGACTAGTCAAGGAAATTTTCTATTCAAAATAGCCTTCCTGGTTTCATTTTACAATCACGAGAAGATACAATCATCATTAAAACTCTTTACGTTGTCCCTATTTTTAAAGAAAACAACTCAAATATACCTTCCTATCCTTGAAAATTTGTTCGTAACATAAAACTAAGCTCAGATCATGATGAAGGCTGTCAAATGAGAAATTAAATTGAAAAATATAAAGTTGTTCGAAGTCTAAAATTTCCAGCATCACCCCGCTCTACTGGAGATCATAAAGATTATGTCAAATTGTAAATAACTTCTAGAGAGCTGAAAGCACTGTAAAGTGTGGGAAGTGTATGTAAACCCACTAAGATACTGAACAGGTCTGCAGGCAACATGTAAATGCATGCATGATGCCAAGGTAACTTCGTCGTGGTACTGAACAAGCCTGCTAGCAGCGAAGCAATGTCGGGTTCAAGAAAATTATCAAGTTTAACTTTTTTGGTATTAATCGTAAAATGTCCTTCATTTTGAATTGATATTTCTTAGACATGGTAGAGGTGTCAGAGTGGGTTAATTGACATCCCTGTTGAGGCTATGGATGCCTTCTGGCAGCAGTGGCCCTATCAACAGTATCAGAGTCATTTGCCTAAACATCATTTCACTCATAATTAAAACCTGTCAACGGATTGCATTTGGACAGAAACACATCTGACACTAGACTGTGTGATTTTTTATTTTGATCGGGATGCTTGAATTACTGTTGATTGTTCTTTAATTTTTCAATCATTATGATCTGTCCTAACATGAACTTTCTGGTGAAGCAGAGATAACTTCTTTGCCCAGTAAGTCACCATTGTTGGAAGCCCTACACGATTTCATTATTTGAACAAGAAATTACATTTTATGTAGATGTCTTCACCTCATCTTGTAAATATTATCATTTTGAGATGATTACTGTATTAGATAAGATGTTCATTAATTCTTTAAGTTTTCATTTTTGTTTTGTTTTATGTTTGATTCTCAAACAATTTGTGAGATGTGAGGGTCATTATGGTTTAGTTTTCCTCTATCATATATGACTTCTTATGCATTTCATTGGCTTTACATTAAACATTCCTTTCTATCTGTTGAGAAGCCTGTACAAAATGTCTAAAAGGTATAAGAGACAGAGCCTCGACTCTAGTCTTTTTCACCATGGCTTGATTAAAATTCTGTTGATTCACCATTTGACAACCGTGGGTGATTGCTGGGATGGATTTTTAACAAGAAATGGTTTTGCTACGACCATTCCTGTAGAAAGCCTTAATTTGGGTGAACCATTGGTGAAAATACATATTGAGAATCCAAATAATGAACTAGACTCTCTAAACAAAAATCATCCAGATGAGGTAATGTTAATTCAGTCTTCACGTGAGAAACAGGCTGTTGAATTCGAGTTAAGAGAACCTCCTATGCTTGAACTAGATGTTGCCCAGAATGCCACTGTGAAACTCGATGTAAAAAAATATTGCAAATAGATGAAACAAAAACACACAGCATTAGGGTTTCAGAACAAAAGAGCAGGTTATCCTATTTCAAGAAAATTGAGGAATAAGAACGATGATCATTTGAGCTCGATCAACCCGATCGAGGTCAATGAGGTATTGAACTCTGAAATAGAAGATTTCTTGGTTTTAGAAGACTCAGTTTGTCAAAGATCTAATCCTGTTGAGCCCTATGACTTTGTTACCAATATTCCACCATGTCTCAAGGGTAAAGAGGGGTTCCTTGGTATTAGGCTTGGTCAAGGGACAATAACAAGTAAGGTCGATCCAGCCAGATTTGATTGTACACTTCATCAACATATCGTTCCTCCTGTACAGTTTGATGTTTGTTTACACTGGATTGAATGATATTACACTGATATACCCATCCTTCAGGCTTGGATTAAAACACTCACAGGCTTGGATCGACATCAAAGTAAATGCAGAGAGGAGGGATAAACGCCTTAAGAGGACATGGAAAATAGTGATAAAAAACGCAACCAGTGTTAAAGCAATAATCAGCTCAGAACTACCCTGATCCATATTTTGGCAATTGTTGAAATGGTAAGACAATTTTTCCTTTTATTAAATTCATGTTATCTATTTTGAATCGAATCAATTTAAAATTGTATTTTGTTTGCTAAGATAAGACTGGCTACACAATCTTTCGATTTTGTAGCCAAATCAATTTTAAATAAAAAAATTTAGAAACTAGTTATTAGAAATTGTCTAACTTATTCTTGTTTCATTTCCAGGAAATAGTAGATCTTGATGTTGATCAGTTGGTGGAAACATGTTTGATTTTTCATTGGAATGATTAGTTTTTCCTTTTCTGTTTTCTTTTGTAAAAACTTTTATTAATTTTTGGGAAAAATCAACTCAGTTATGAGTGGTTGTTAGCCCTCTATTTTTGTAATATTTTTGATCTCATGAGATCCTATCCTATCCTAGGAGATAGGAAGATGGGATTTCAAAACACTTTAAGTACTCTTCATTTTAGAAGGGAAATACATCTTTGCCTGGAACAGGTTATAGACAAATGATTTCAGACCTTCATGGAACAACTTATAGACAAATGATTTCAAAACTTCATGGAACAACTTAGAACAATTCGGCTTTAGACCAATGTGAATGTTGTCTCATTTATGTTTTGTCTCTATTATTTTGGAATAGTAATGTGTTGTATAGATTTAGTCTCTATGACATGTGACATTCCATTTTATTTGATCTTTTAAATGTTGTCTTTAATTGTTGTTTCAGTTAATTATCACTGTGATCATCATATCAATTGTCAGATCATGATTTTTATTTGATGCTAGTTGATTGATAATATGAACATTTTACATTAGGATTTATATTAATGTGATCATTCATAATCATAATATCATCGTGTATACTTGTCTATCATTTTGTTCTCATATTTATGGCTGCCCACAAATATTTGGAGTTTGTTCTGGAGGCATCATTATCAACCTGTCATAGATTTTTCTTACACGTAGAACAACTGGATTATTGGATTGCACAGAAGACATAGACATGATATAAAACTCAGGTTAGCTTTATTTCTATTCACTTTTGTTAATTTTCCTATTAGTGAAACAAGATAGTTTTAGATTGGCTTTGACCATCTGTACATCTTTGTTTCGCAACTTAGTTAGTTCACGTTTTATTAGATTTATAATTAAAAAAAGAAAATACAAAAATGTGTTTTCTTTATCTGCTTCTGTAAACAATTATCTTTACATTGATTTTGCAAGGCTTTCATTAAAACTTGTAACCTATAAACTCTGTTCATAAGTGATATGCCCATATTTCCTTTTTCTGTTTAATATATTTGTAAATAATCAGATTAATGTTCATAGATTAGTATAGTTTTAGTATTAGATAGTTTTTCTCTTCTCTTATTTTAGGACCTTAGATTGGCTAACAGAGCCATTAAACCCGACATAATAGGTTACACCCAACAGATTGGGTTATTTAGACAACCTTGGACTGGACCTGTTCTTCTAGTTGACAGCCTATCAAATTTTCCTATCAACAGGTTCTCCTGGATTTCGCTTTCAACAATAAAATGCAGCGGGGTTCCATTCACCCACATCTTTGAATGAAAAAGGTGCTCCCCCTCTTCAAAATCTTTTGGTTCTTCTAGTTGAATTGATGCAGTCACGACAATAACAGTGTGGTCTGTGTCGATGATCTGTCTTCCGTTACTATTTTCCTAATCGGATTCCAATTCAAGATTTGGCTCCTTATCTTTGATCTCGACCACCAATGAATCTTTTGATTGACATTCATCGGTGTTGTGCCAGGGGATTTTGTGGAAACACCATTTTCTGGTGTCCTTCTTCATCTTCCCGTGGACCTTCTTTTCATGTGGCTTGGACTAGTTTTCAGGAGATTGTTTGTTAGGGCCGTCTTTATCAAAAAACAATTATTGCGGATTTTCGGACCTAAAATCCCGCTTGTTCTGGTGCTTAAATTTCTACTTGATTTTAACAAAATATCGATAATAAGTACTGAGTGATGAGATGTAAAGAAAATTCATTTTAGTTTGGATGTATCTGTGTAGAGACTCGCGGTATTTCAAAACCAAATGTCACTCAGAGTCTTTGATACCCATCTTGGTGCACGAGGTATGGAAGGTATTGGTGAAATCCATAACTACTTGTCCCCTCTCTTGCCACGATGTGGTCCATCTCATGTACTAGTCCTCATAGTTTCCAACAGGGTAATATTGTTCCTTTACCGCATCCACAAAAAAATGTTAGGTGGGCTTGACCCCACATATTCCAGACTCCTCCCTGGAAATTTGCTCCCAGTAAGTTTCCCACCAATGTTTGACATGGAGGAGAGCCTTAAGGAGTGCAAAGATGATATTTTCCATGTCGGAAAAATTATAAACTGAGAAATAACCTTCTAGCATATTTAACCATTTTTCTAGGGCATCCGCATCTACATGTCCTTCAAATATGGGAATATAAAAATTAACTTGTACCTTGAAAGGCGAGGTGCCTCCAAAGTGGTCGCTTGATGAAGACGTGCCTATTTTTATTGGCAAGCGTTGAAGGATGTGGGAAAATTTCTCCATCATTTCATACCTCTATTGCGTGAGAGCTTGCTCAAGCAACAAATTGATAGAATCGTTTTCTTTGTCATTTTTATTTTCTTCCACCATTGAGGGTTTCTTGGGTAAGCGAGAATGATTTTCATCAAGAGAGACAAGATCGAGACCCAACTTTCTATACTCAGACCTCGTCGGGGGCATGCACTAAAAAATGATCAAGAGCAACCTGCTCTGATACCACTAATCCAGATTATTTTCGACACAAAATGAGAGTGGAGATATAATAAATAAATGCACATATATATCACGAATATCCAATAATATAACATAAATGTATCATATATGCAACCATAAAAACAAATATATAGTAATTAAAAATTTTCTATTAACGAGAAAAAATGTACAAAGACTATAAAATTACAGATTGAAAGACTCGCTAGAATGGTGGCAACTTATCTCTGATATGAGATGTGACGGCTAATTGAATTCGAAAGAAGATGATTATTAAAATCAGGCTCCAAAGGCATTTTTAACATAAGTAAAATCCAAAACCCTAACCCCGAAAGATGAAAATCCAAAAGGTTTGCGGGCCCCAATGGGGGTAGTTGATACGTCAACTTCCCAGGAGTATAACGTTTTCATACGATCTTTGTTTGTGGCGCTTGATACACCGCTGGAAAGGTCTAACCGATAATAATGAATTTCGACTGGCCCAAACTATATCATTAGGGCAGTTTCCTAGGCCCTAAATCCCCAAAAAACATCATTTAGGGCCTCAAAACAGCCCCAGAAGTTTGGAACACGAAAAATTGCCGAAAAACTACCAAGATGGAACACTGTTTTTCGAGACCATGGAATAGGTGCGTGGCCACCAATATCCACCTAGATAAATCCTCCCTACTTAGGAAGAAATGGTCTCCATTGCGTTGAGTTCCCGAGGGAGAGGGGGAAGCATTTACTGAATCTGAATCTTGGTGAGTTGCTTGCCTTGCTAAAGAAGTTGTGTTTCATAGCTTATTGAAGGCTGTCAAAAACCTGTGGCTGGAAGGGTTGGAAATTTTTAACTAGTCTAGCTACATGAGATGACTGTGTGCACAAGGAATCTTTTCACTTTTATGCAACCTTATTGACTTGCTTATGTTTGATAAAAGGTTCTTGGGCCGAGGTTGTAGTGGTTGCAGTATCCTTTTGTTCACCTTTTGAATAGATTGTGAAGAAGCTAAATTTTGTAGTATGAGATACTACCTTGCGGCATTGTTTAGACGGGACAGTAGTTGGAAGTACCTCCGATATTATGTAGAGATCACCCTCTAAAGTAACAATGACACTACGAGGTCGAGACTCATAAAAATCCTAGCGCTTCCACATATATGGCTAGCCCAAGAGAACATCACAGACATCCAGTGGGGATACATCACATAATACCTCATCCTTGAAGGGTTGGATGCCATATGACAATAAAAATTGTTGGTTGACACGAATATCTCTTCTCTGACAAAGCCACCCGATGTCGTATGGTTGTGGGTGTGGTGTTGTCGACAATCCCAACTGTTTGATGACCTCTACTGAGATGAGGTTCTTCTAGCTTCCGCTATCAACAATAAAATGCAGCGGTGTCCCCTTCACCCACATCTTTAAATGAAAAAGGCACTCCCCCTCTTCAGGATATGTTGGTTCTTCTAGTTGAATTATTACATTCACAACAATAGCAGTGGGGACATTGTTGATGATCTGTCTTCTGTCAGTATTTTCCGAATCAGATTCTGATTCAGGGTTCGGCTCCTTGTATTT
Organism: Picea mariana; assembly: GCA_032191745.1. NCBI lineage: Eukaryota > Viridiplantae > Streptophyta > Pinopsida > Pinales > Pinaceae > Picea > Picea mariana. Next base: position 48,678 of record JASDQU011402018.1, read on the forward strand.
GATCTTGACCACCAATGAATATTTTGATCGACATTCATCGGTGTTGTGCCTGGGGATTTTGTGTAAATCGCACCATTTTTCGGTGTCCTTCTTCGTCTTCTCATGACCCTTCTTTTCCTGTGGTTTCGACAGGTTTTCCGGAGCTTCTTTATTAGGTCTTTATTTATCATACTTTTTTTGTTACAGATTTGCAGACCTGAAATCCCGCTTGTTCTAGTGCTTAAGTTTCTGATCGATTTTAACAACATATCGAGAAGAGTATCGAGTGATGTGATGTCTAGAAAATACATTTAAGTTTGGATGTATCTTTGTAGAGCTCCGCGGTATTTTAGAACCAAATGTCGCTTGGAGTCTTTGATACCCATATTGGTGCGCAATTTATGGAAGGTATTGGTGAACTCTGGAACTGCTTGGCCCCTCTCATTCCGCAGTGTGGTCCATCTCATGTACTGGTCCTCATAGTTTCCAACAAGTTAATACCGTTCCTTTATCGCATCCATAAAAAAATCCTAGGTGGGATCGACCCCATATATTCCAGAATCATCTGTGGAACTTTTCTCCCAGTAAGTTTCCCACCAATGTTTGACATGGGGGAGAGCCTTAAGGAGTGTGAAGGTGATATTTTCCCTATTGGAGAAATTATGAATAGAGAAATAATCTTCTAGCAGATTTAACCATTTTTCTAGGGCATCTGCATCTATATGTCCTTCAAATATGGGAATATCAAAATTAACTTGTACCTTGAAAGGTGAGGTGCCTCCAAAGTGGTCGCTTGATGAAGACACACTTATTGTTATTGGAAAGCGTTGAAGTATGTGGGAAAAAATATCCATCATTTCGTCCCTCTGTCGCGTGAGAGCTTTATCAAGCAACAAATTGATAGAATTGTTTGCTCTGTCATTTTTATTTTCTTCCGCCATTGAGGGTTCCTTGGGTGTGCGTAACATCCCCAGCCACCAACAGGCCGGACAATTCCACTACTGCAAAATATACACTTATATATAATATGCATTAAATCAAATTAACACATTTAACATAGAGTTACTGCCATCCTACAGACTTAAATAGAATTAACAACAATTCATACATGCAACAGAATACATGAAAACATACAAGCATCACAGACATGCATTACATATAAATTAAGCACATAATGCTACTTATCTTTTAACTGGATTAAAATACACCAACTGTGTGTAGACCTTCCACGAACCTCCCGGCCTTAAACCATGCTGCTCATCACACTCAGTAGTGGGTCACCCCCGAGATGGGACTAAGCTCCACCGAGGGAGAGGGAATCCTAGACTAGGATGAGGTTACATGAAAACTTCACAGTGCAACTAGAAGGATTCTCTCTAGGAGCCTTCTTACTTCCACTACTCACGGACTCTCATTCCCCACATGCTTGTTCCACCCAGGAGTATACACCTTCACTATCACACAATCCATCGACTGCTTCACCTCCCTCTCAAGGTCTCAGCAACAGGTCGGATCAATAAGTCTCAGAGCTTTGTAGCTGGTGTTGGACTCTCTTTAGGAGAAAACCACTTCCCAACAAACTCTCTCACCTAGAGAGAGTTGCTCACATGCCTGAAAACCTATTTATTCAACCAATTTAAACTCAATTCCCACAAAGTAAGGATAACAACAACAACAACAACATTCGGTTATGGACACCCAAAACGGTTCAGGTACGAACTCAGCTCTGCAAAAGAGGATAGGTGGGTACATGGCTCACACCGGTCAACTTCACGGTTCTAGGTTTTCAGAGGTGCATAGCTATGCAGAGGTCCAACGCAGAGGCCAAACAGTTTTCAGATGGTAATCTCAGTGAACTCGGGTAGAGGATGCAAGAATGGGAGAGCGAACCCCCCAACACGATTGACTCATGGATTACCAGTTCCAGGGTCCCTAGTGCATGCCCCTATTCACAGTTAGACAGTGGATAGAGAATGGCCATCCTCCACAGAATGAACCCCCAACACAACTCAATTTATCATCTTTAACTGCATGCACCCAAGTCGACACTTGTCTTCCTAGAGTTGCATGCACTACATTTGCATTTGTTCCCCTTTCCCACGAATTTAGGACAAAACTCATCAATTTTCCACCTTAGCCTTTAGGAAATAATAATAAACTATTATCCCCTTTAGAGTTAAGCCCCCTAGCTTAGCCCCTAGGCCCAAACACTTAGCCTCCTCCCTTACCCAACCTTGTGGAAGCTTAGTCCCCCATCAATCTTTATTCATGGTTGGTCTGTACTCAACGATGTTTAATCTTTATTAATGTTTTGCATAATTACATATACAAAAATAGACTCATGGCCTTAAGCATCTAGGCTCTCCGGCCTAATCATCACATAAGCTTACCAACTTATAATTGCTCGACTCACCAGCCTACAAAACATGTTTACAATTCATAATATAACTGGGGCACGTCCTTGGGGTATTACAGTGTGTGAGAGTGATTTTCCTCAAGAGAGACAAGCTTGAGACCCAACTTGCTATACACAGACTTCATCGTGGACATGCACTAAAAAATGATCAAGAGAAACCTACTCTGATACCACTGATCCAGATTATTTTCGGCACGGATGATAGAGAAGATATAATAAAGAAATGCACAGAGATATCTCAAATATCCAATAATATAATAGAAATGTATCAGAGATGCAATCATAAACACGGAGATACAACAATACAAAATTTTCTATTAATGAGCGAAAATGTACAAAGACTGTAAAAATACGGAGTGAAAGACTCGCTAGAATGGTGGAAAATTATCTTTGAGAAGAGATGTGATCGCTACTCGCATTCACAAGAATATGATTGTTACAATGAGGCTCCAAAGGCCTTTTTAACATAAGTAGAATCCAAAACCCTAATCCCGGAAGATGAAAATCCAAAAGGTTTGCGGGCCCCGATGGGGGTAGTTGATACGTCAACTTCTAAGGGACGTAAGTTTTGCATACAATCTACATTTGGGGTGCTCAATATGTCGTTGGAAAGGCCGAGAAGAATGAATTTCGATTGGCCCAAGCTAGTGTACTTGGCAGTCGTCTGGGCCTCAAATCCCCAAAAACTGTCGTTTAGGGCCTCAAAACGGCCTCGGAAGATTTGAACCTGAGAAATTGTTGAAATATTGCCAAGGTGCAAAATTGTTTTTTGAGCCCGTGGAATAGGTGGGTGGCCACCAATATCCACCTGGATCAATCCTCCCTCCTTACGAATAAATGGTCTCCATTGCATTGAGTTCTCGGGGGAGAAGTGGAAGCATTTATTGAATCTGAATCTTGGGGAGATGTTTGGCTTGCTGAAGAATTTCTGTTGCTTAGCTTGTTGAAGGTTGTCATGAACCTATGGCTGGAAGGGTTAGACCTTTTTAACTAGTTTGGCTACATGAGATGACTGTGTGCAGAAGGAATCTTTTCTCTTTGATCCAACCTTATCGACCTGCTTCTGTTGGATAGAAGGTGCTTGGGCTAAGGCTATAGAGCTCCGCAGTATTTTAGAACCAAATGTTGCTTGGAGTCTTTGATACCCATATTGGTGCGCAATGTATGGAAGGTATTGGTGAACTCTGGAATTGCTTGGCCCCTCTCTTTCCACAGCGTGGTACATCTCATGTACCGGTCCTCATAGTTTCCAACAAGTTAATATCGTTCCTTTATGGCATCCATAAAAAAATTCTAGGTGGGATTGACCCCATATATTCCAGAATCATCTGTGGAACTTTTCTCCCAGTAAGTTTCCCACCAATGTTTGACATGGGGGAGAGCCTTAAGGAGTGTGAAGGTGATCTTTTCCCTATTGGAGAAATTATGAATAGAGAAATAATCTTCTAGCAGATTTAACCATTTTTCTAGAGCATCTGCATCTATATGTCCTTCAAATATGGGAATATCAAAATTAACTTGTACCTTGAAAGGTGAGGTGCCTCCAAAGTGGTCGCTTGATGAAGACACACTTATTGTTATTGGCAAGCGTTGAAGTATGTGGGAAAAAATATCCATCATTTTATCCCTCTGTCGCGTGAGAGATTTATTAAGCAACAGATTGATATAATTGTTTGCTCTGCCATTTTTATTTTCTTCTGCCATTGAGGGTTCCTTGGGTGTGCGTAACATCCTCATCCACCAACAGGCCGGACAATTCCACTACTGCAGAATATACACTTATATATAATATGCATTAAATCAAATTAACACATTTAACATAGAGTTACTGCCATCCTACAGACTTAAATAGAATTAACAACAATTCATACATGCAATAGAATACATGAAAACATACAAGCATCACAGACATGTATTACATATAAATTAAGCACCTAATGCTACTTATCTTTTAACTGGATTAAAATCCACCAACTGTGTGCAAACCTTCCATGAACCTCCCAGCCTTAGACCATGCTTCTCATCATGCTCAGTAGTGGGTCACCCCCGAGATGGGACTAAGCTCCACCGAGGGAGAGGGAATCCTAGACTAGGATGAGGTTACAGGAAAACTTCACAGTGCAACCAGAAGGATTCTCTCCAGGAGCCTTCTTACGTCCACTACTCACGGACTCTCATTCCCCACATGCTTGTTCCACCTAGGAGTATACACCTTCACTGTCACACAGTCCATTGACTGCTTCACCTCCCTCTCAAGGTCTCGGCAACAGGCCGGATCAAGAAGTCTCACAGCTCTGTAGCTAGTGTTGGACTCTCTTTAGGAGAAAACCACTTCCCAACAAACTCTCTCACCTAGAGAGAGTTGCTCACATGCCTGAAAACCTATTTCTTCAACCAGTTAAACTCAATTCCCACAAAGTAAGGATAACAACAACAACAACAACATTCAGTTATGGACACCCAAAACGGTTCAGGCACGAACTCGGCTCTGCAAAAGAGGATAGGCGGGTACACGGCTCACACCGGTCAACTTCACGGTTTTCGGTTTTCAGAGGTGCGTGGCTATGCAGAGGTCCAACGCAGAGGCCAAATAGTTTTCAGATGGTAATCTCAGTGAACTTGGGTAGAGGATGCAAGAATGGGAGAGCGAACCCCCCAACACGATTGACTCATGGGTTACCAGTTCCAGGGTCCCTGGTGCATGTCCCTATTCACAGTTAGACAGTGGATGGAGAATGGCCAGCCTCCATAGAACGAACCCCCAACACAACTCAATTTATCATCTTTAACTGCATGCACCCAAGTCGACACTTGTCTTCCTAGAGCTGCATGCACTACATTTGCATTTGTTCCCCTTTCCCACGAATTTTGGACAAAACTCATCAATTGTCCACCTTAGCCTTTAGGAAATAATAATAAACTATTATCCCCTTTAGAGGTAAGCCCCCTAGCTTATCCCCTAGGCCCAAACACTTAGCCTCCTCCCTTACCCAACCTTGTGGAAGCTTAGCCCCCCATCACTCTTTCTTCATGGTCGGTCTGTACTCAATGATGTTTAATCTTTATTAATGTTCTTCATAATTACATATACAAAAACAGACTCATGGCCTTAAGCATCTAGACTCTTCGGCCTAATCGTCACATAAGCTTACCAACTTATAATTGCTCGACTCACCAGCCTACAAAACATGTTTACAATTCATAATATAACTGGGGCATGTCCTTGGGGTATTACAGTGTGTGAGAGTGATTTTCCTCAAGAGAGACAAGCTTGAGACCCAACTTGCTATACATAGACTTCATCGTGGACATGCACTAAAAAACGATCAAGAGAAACCTACTCTGATACCACTGATCCAGATTATTTTCGGCAGGGATGATAGCGAAGATATAATAAAGAAATGCACAGAGATATCTCAGATATCCAATAATATAATAGAAATGTATCAGAGATGCAATCATAAACACGAAGATACAACAATACAAAATTTTCTATTAATGAGCGAAAATGTACAAAGATTGTAAAAATACGGAGTGAAAGACTCGCTAGAATGGTGGAAACTTATCTTTGAGAAGAGATGTGATGGCTGCTCGCATTCACAAGAATATGATTGTTACAATGAGGCTCCAAAGGCCTTTTTAACATAAGTAAAATCCAAAACCCTAATCCCGGAAGATGAAAATCCAAAAGGTTTGCGGGCCCCGATGGGGGTAGTTGATACGTCAACTTCTAAGGGACGTAAGTTTTGCATACAATCTACATTTGGGGTGCTCGATATGTCGTTGGAAAGGCCGAGAAGAATAAATTTCGATTGGCCCGAGCTAGTGTACTTGGCAGTCGTCTAGGCCTCAAATCCCTAAAAACCATCGTTTAGGGCCTCAAAATGGCCTCGGAAGATTTGAACCTAAAACATTGTTGAAATATTGCCAAGGTGAAAAATTGTTTTTCGAGCTCGTGGAATAGGTGGGTAGCCACCAATATGCACCTGGATCAATCCTCCCTCCTTAGGAAGAAATGGTCTCTATTGTGTTGAGTTCTCGGGGGAGAAGTGGAAGCGTTTATTGAATTTGAATCTTAGGGAGATGCTTGGCTTGCTGAAGAATTTTTGCTGCTTAGTTTGTTGAAGGTTGTCACGAACCTATGGCTGGAAGGGTTAGACCTTTTTAACCAGTTTGGCTACATGAGATGACTGTTTGATGACCTCTGCCAATATGTTATTTTGTTCCTATTAATTCTACCTTTTATGAAAAAACAATATAGATACGAATTGTTTTTACAATGGCTTAGAACAAGATCTTTACAATCTAATAAATGAAAGTAGTATTGTCTTGCTAGAAGAATTTAATGCTAGAAAATCATTTAATCAAGTTATTATTTTAAGCAATGATTCTAACCCCAATCCTCTATGGCGAGATGGTGACCTTATTTTAGCTAGCATATACAAAAGAAACTAAAACGAGATAAAGGTCATGCTAGATTGAGGAGTTGTCATTCAATTATGAACCATCTTAGTATGCTTATGATCATTACAAAGGAGTGTCACAATAATCAAACAACCTCATGTGTTGTTTATTTGACTTTAGAAAAACTTTTGACACAATTCCCACGACCAACATTTGGAATAGATTAGAAGAGATAAATATTCCTTTCAAGTTGAAAGATGTTGCATTAGGTTGTACGAGAATGTTATTTCCAAGTTTAGGAACACTAAGGGTTGGTTGGAAGAAATTAATTGTAATATAGGAGTTAAGCAAGGTTGTCCCATGTCTCCTACCATTTTCGAAAAATACATAAACAAATTAGAAGGTTGTTTGAAAAATACATAGACAAATTTGATTAAACATTTTAATATAATACTGATACAATCAAGGAGATATTTATACATGAAGTTTTTCCTCAATAACATAACAAACTCAAACCAATCTCTAAAATACCCATTAATTTTAACAATATATAAAAAATAAGATATCTATATACTATGCATCT
>JASDQU011402018.1:92184-103195 GCA_032191745.1 Picea mariana
CTATAAGACAAGTCGACTTAATAGAATAATTAATATTGAGTTATTAGCCCCCAGGTAGAGAAGTTGGCCTAGTCAATTAAGATGGAGCAGTATAAATAAAGGGTGCTATAGATCATTTTTCACTCACTTGCTCACAACTGCATAAGACCAGTGGTGTGCAAATTTGGAGAGGATTTGCAGCTGTAGCTGCTGCAACTGGCATTTCAGTTTTTGGCTTGGAATTTTTGCTTGGTATTTGGTTATCTTTTCTTGGTGAACTAGCCTTGGTTGGATATTGATCTGCTACCAAAATTATTCTCTCTGTCAAGGATAAGGTGCTTGGGGGTGGCCTTTGTGCCTATGTTTGGGTGACAATATTGCTATATTTTCTATGGTTAAATGAGCACACCCACTTTTCTAATAGAACTAGAAAAAATATTATTTGACAAGTGGCCTCGTGCCAAGATTAAGGATAATGAACGTCCGAAGGATTTATTTTCATGTGGAAAATATGTATTACAAGTTCATGGTTGTATTCATAAAGAAAATGTAATTGTTTCTATTAACACTAGTTTCCAACACAATTTTATCAATGTTTAGTTAGTTAATAGATTGCAAGTCCTTGCAAAGAATATTCACAACCCACAGGTTGAGGGTGAAAATGTTCAATTTTTTTTAAATATTTGAAGATTACCATGGATAAATATGTGTTGAATTTAGATTTTTATGCTATGGATATGGATGAAGTCTATATTATTTTGGGATATCCTTGGATATATTCAGTGGGTACCATTAATATTAATCTGCAAAAGAAGTTTTTGAAGTTGTGGTACAAGAAAATGAAAATCACATTGCAGGATGTATCTCTTAGTAAGAAAGATGGGACCATGATGGACAACAAAGAAGTTATTTCTGAGTCTGAAGTTGAATCACAGTCTACAGAAGGAGAGGAAGCAAAACCATAGGAAGGACACAATCAGGAAGATAAGGCAATCCTTGACTCAAAGGCACAATGTGTTGCAGATTTGTAGAAAAAATAATATATTCCTACAATTGTTGTATATCTCCATCCACATCATATCAAAAAACAACAGTCATCAAGGCAAGGGCATGAGCATCAACACACTTATGCACCAGTAGGGAACCATCAAGGAAATCAATCCAGAGGTGCATGGAGGCCTACCAACACTACAAGAAGACATCATTCTAGAGAACCACTCCCATGGAAACACCGACATGATGCAGATCAAGATCAGGGTGGCAAGGCAATAGTTGGACATCATGTTCATCTTCCATTAGGATGGATGGATGGTCATACTTGGTATTAGTTGGCTACATTTCTTAGTCGATCATATTGTATGGCTTCTTCTCTTGTTTTGAAAAAAAACATGTGAAGGGGGATGTAATGTAGTATACCTATGGAGATAATATGGGGTACCTAGGTAGGTACCCAATTAGAATGTGGTTATGTATTATTAGTGGAGGCCATTCAATGTAAGGTGGACTAGGTCTGCTATATTATTAAATAAGGCCCATTATAGTAGTTAGATATAATAAATAGGCTTTCTAGAAGATTCCTTCTCTAGAAAGTTCCTAGAAGATAAAGAATGTCATATAAAGAAGTGTAAGCATTGTATTGAAGCATAGTGAAGAATATTTTGAATGTATCAAGCATTGTTTGAGGAGTGTTATCCTTCCTTAAAGATTAATATATGGTGTTAACCTACCTCAACGGTTTCTCTATTTCTTATGTTTAGAATTTTGGTGAATGGTTTGATTTATTCTTGTTAATATTATGGATTTATTTTGAGATCTATTTAAGTACTCAACAATAATGATTTCAAGTGAATATGACTTAGATAACAAATATCAAATGTAAAGTGTTTGGAAAGTAAAATATTTGTACATCCAAAATGTAAAACATCAATGTATCAAAAAAAGGTACCATTCACCATTTATCATGCATCATCATCCATACACAAGTTAAGTGCCAATGTTAACAAATGAAATTATCATAAGGAATGCAATATTTAAAGTGTTTCAATGGAAGCAATCAAACCATATATCAACATATTCAATTATAAACCATGTATTGCATTCAATTGGAAAGTAAAATATTTGTATTGCATCCAAAATGTAAAACATCACTATATCAAAGAAATGTACCATACACCATTTATCATGCATCATCGTCCATACACAAGTTAAGTGCCAATGTTAACAAATGAAAATATCATAAGGAATGAAATATTTAAAATATTTGTATTGCATCCAAAATGTAAAACATCAATGTATCAAAGAAATGTACCATTCACCATTTATCATGCATCATCGTCCATACACAAGTTAAGTGCCAATGTTAACAAATGAAATTATCATAAGGAATGAAATATTTAAAGCGTTTCAATGGAAGCAATCAAACCATATATCAACATTTTCAATTATAAACCATGTATCAAGTCAACAACGTATTCTTGGCCAAATTTCAGAGTTATATCATCCAAAAGTTACTTTTCTTGTGCCATAAACGACATATATATCAATGTTGTAATAAAGTGTTCAAAGAAAGTAGTATAATGTACACCAACATAGATAGACTAATGCTCAAATTGACAAAAAAATAATAATGAGTATTGTGTTGTAGATCATTCATATGTGTCAAGACATCGGTGAACATAATTATATCATGAGAAAGGAAAGTAATGAATTAAGTGTACTAGTGGCAAATTATTTTGTCCAAATTAAGGTTTAGAGTAAATGTACTAGTGGCAAATTATTTTGTCCAAATTAAGGTTTAGAGTAAAGATAGATGTTATTGTTCACTGCTCAATTTGTGTGCCTAAGACCATGAAAAACTTTCTAGTTTCTAGTCCACATTACAGTGATAATTTTTTTAATCAAAGCATTAAGATACCAAATTAACCGTAAATTAAGGTCCAAGAACAATCACGTGTGTTGATCATAAGGAGAGAAACTTTATCAAGTGATAACGTATATATCACTAGCATAAGACCAAAATATGTAGTCTTTAGAAAGTGAAGAAACTAGTCATCAATGAGCAATTTAGAAGGACATTTTTGGCTATTTCATGAGGATGTTAGGCATCATCTAACATGGATTCATTCTCATGAATAATTTGGTGYAAGAAAAATTCAAAACGTTACCAAAATAAGAAGTTCAATCTCTGTAATCTTGGTGTTGACAAGTCYAGATGGTCTATCAAGCAGGTAAGGGATAACACTCATTGGTAGGTCCCAATTAGACTCGCTCTTGTTTGGAATAGTGTTTCCACCCATTATGTGGGCCTGGTTTCCACTCCAAATTATTATCTAAATGTGAATATGAGAAAAAAAATGTTCTTGGATGAATTAAAATCTAAATTTAGACCTAACTAATGTTGTCTAAAGCTATTCTAAATGTAGTTCTAGACTATTATAACATATCATGATCAAGATCAWACTACTAAGATTGAATACAGTGAATAATATTACTACTTGCAGAAGAAGAAATTCATATATGCAAACAATGGATTTATATAACTGTGAAATAAGMAGAGTGATAATTAATCACATGATCTACTTATTACACCATTTGTTGTAATCATGTGGAAATTAAAAAAGTATGAATATAAAAAACATATTAAAGAAGAAATTCATAAAACCATGATTCATAACATGCATACAATAGACATATACACAAAGGAAAATCTTAAATGCACATATCTAATTCCAAAATTTGCATTAGTGTCACTTGCTCTATTAATTATATAATAATAGTACTGTTTCGATACATCACAAATCAAAATCCCTTTCTTAATTGCAATCTCCTCTTTTATAAAATAAGAGGGAATGTTTACATTCTGAAACTGCCTATTGTCAAAGGAAAGTCAAGGTTTGCCTCTTCAAATTCCAATTCGGATTACAATAAGAGAATGAACAAAACTGAAATGAATCAGTTACAAAATTAGAACAATCATGAGATCATATATGTTTCCTTATGATGCCGATATTCTTTCCATAGCACATAGTCCTCCACAATATTCTCTAGTTTGTTCTATTGCATCTTCTCCAAGTCTAAATCTCCATCACAAAGTTTGGTTGCGACCTCGAGTTTTAATTCTTGCTCTATCTTATTTATGAATCTCTTGGTCAGTGTGATTAACCTAGTTGGTTTCATTAGGTACTCATGAAAAAACTCTTGATTGACTTTAGTAAGCTGCTCAAGATTCTCTTGACTAGCTTCCCTCCTTTATTCCACTTCAACTATTCTTAATTAATCCCGGACTCTTCAAGAAGTTCATCTAAAGCATTCCATAGTCCTTTCTATTCCTTTGTTATATTTTTCTGAATGCTTCGTATATCCTCTAGTAGAAGCTTCCATGTATCAAAAAATACTTGGTATTTCAGCTTCTGTCTACTAGTGTAAAGTGGCAGGGTGTCTAGTGGATTTTTATACACACCTTCCAATCTATAATTCTATCAAAGGCATCATTAGCATTTTGATATTTGTCTTTGATTTCATCAATTTGATCCTCGAGTCTTATTTGGTCATATCTATTCTTCTGGATGTCGTTCACGAAGTTGAAGCACTTCCTTTGCTCTTATTGTAGTTCTTCATTAATGGCTAAGGATTTTTCCCTCGTGAATTCTAGGGTGAGGGTTCTCGCTTTATTTTCTTCAAGAGATCTTTCAATATTTTCCTTTTCTTGCTCTAAAACATGAACCTTATTTTCCAGTTGTTCAATAAATTTGTTGGCTTCTACCCATTTTTCCTGTAGATTGGTAAATTCATGTGTATGATTGTTCTTCATTTGTTTGATTTCTTCAGAGTAATTCTGCTTAAGGGCATCCAATTCTTCCTTATTTAAATTCTCATTTGTGTGGGATCTCTTTTCAAATTTTACCTCTATATTACCTTTTTGTGTTTGTAGAACCTTTTCCATTTCCTCCTTGTGCAGGTTCTCTGCAATCCTTATTTCCCTGTCGAACTTAGAAATCATGTCATCCTTTTGCTCATTTATTTTTATCTCCATCTCAATGATCTTGGTCTGTGTTGTTTCTAATGTAGTAGTTGTCTCATACATAGACATGGCATTTTCTCCTGCAAATGCATGAAGAGTAGAGGTAGTTTGGATGGAATTTTCTTTTGGATTAGGCCCTGCCTTCCATTCAATAATTGTCTTGGTTGATGGATGGTTGACAATCGTATCCCCTCTTTTCCTCTTGTTTGTCCTTTTCTCAATTCCCTTGGTTTTTTTCACTATATTAGTATTCCGTTATTGCCACTACAACATCATCAAAATTGAGAACCTGTGAGGATAAAGATAGATTACCTGGTATAGCCATAAGAGGGGTACATTCCTGTGGCGAAATGTCAATTATGCCCTCATTCAGAGTTGCTAGAATGTTCTAAGTTTTGTTTATTTTTTTCTGTCTTTTCCTTTCTGCTTCCTCATCAACTTTATTTTTGGCTTTGGCTTCAACAACCTTCTGTTTTTCTTCCTCTTCTTTCTTTTTATTTTCCTCATCAACAAGCCTTTTTAGCGCCTCTTCCTTTTTCTTCTTCTCATCAGCAAGCCTTTTTATTGCCTCTTCCCTTTTCTTCTTCTCATCTTCCTTGAAAATATTCTTAGGTTCATTTTTCACCTTCCCTTTTTCTACTTGTTTTCTTTGATATTCTTCTTCATATTTTATTGCTTTTTGGTGTCTCTCATCTACTTTCCTTTTTTCTTCATGTTCCTTGGCTTCTAACTTTTCATGTTCTTTCTCCGGAAGTAATTGGAATTTCTCTTGGGTTATTCTCCTCTTCTCTTATTCTTCCAATTTAATCTTTTCTCTGGCCACATCATTTGGTATCCTTTGCAACACTTCAAAGAATAAGACTCCTTTGAATACCTCCTTTGCAAAATTTACTACATGGATCATAGGGTGAGTGAGGCCAACATATTTGACATGATTCAATGATATGTTTTGTGGGTCATGTCCTTTGGATTCTCCTAGGCACAAACATACTTCTTATAGAGCCTCTGCTTCTTTTCTATCATGTGGACCATTTGATAATGTGTAATTTCCTATATTGATAGGGAATGTGGGACAAATATTTTTACTACTACCTAAGAGGAAAGAGGTTATTCCCGTTCCCATGATTTGGTAGAAAATTTCCCTAATTAACAACCTATCATAGACATATTTAGGAAGGAGGTGTGGGGCCTCATATTTCCAATAGACCATGATGTATGTGTAATATTTACCTAAATACTAGTCTGATATATCTTTCATACCCTCCATGGCCTCCCTCGATATTCTATATATTGGAAATCCAAAAATTATGGTATAGAAGGGGGCGAGGAAACAATCACATATGTCATAAATGTATTTATTATAGTTTATGTCCTAGAGCTCTGAACAATAAACATGTCTAGGAGGTTGATCTTGGTCCAAACTCCATCCAAAGGCAGGAAACTGTATGGAAGAGCATATAACATAAACAAGATACACAGACATGTAAAAACTAGTTTTTTTCATATCTGGGACATTTCTGATGTTCTGGCAGATATTGAAGGTTAGTATTTCTTCCCAATTGAACACTTTCCCTATCCTCACCACTGTGTAGGCCATGGGAAACCATTCCATTTGAAAATGGGTGCTCTTTTGTTCTTCGTAAAGCCTGCATATCATGGTATTTAACATTCTGTATGGCCTTTTGAATTCCTGGGAGGGAATTAGCCTCTTTCCTTGCTTGAATTTTATGTCTTCATCACACCACCATTCTTCCATTAACTCAACAAAGTCCTTCTTGTCCTTGTTGAATTTCTCAAAATTTTTTATTCAGGGAAACCGTAGGATTTTGAAGGTGGTATCAAAGGCTTATGTCTTCATGCCTTAGAGATGTTATCTAGATTCCTATTTTTCTCATGATCATAGTTGTAATTTGGTCAAACTATTTGAGACATTATTGTGTTGCATCGTTGTAAGGAAACAACATTGGATGAGAAGCTAGTAGGTGGGTACCACTTTTCTAGATATTTTGAAAGACTTCTAGATTCTTGTCCTCCAGTGGGAAATCATTGGTGTACTGAAAATTTTGTATATTTCATCGTACCTAGGATAGTGATCCACCCCGTTGTGATAACTGGTATTAGTAACCAGAATGCCACCTTGATTTGTTGCAAGTGCAGTCAGGTGTTGTGGGATTTTTCCCCTTTCTGGTTTATGGGCGTGACATTGTGTCGATGTTGTATCCTATAACAAATGAAACACCACATAAATCTACTAAAAGGATACAATAGCATAGGAAAACAAAATTTAAACCAGTCTCATACCGATTGTCCCAGAGTTTGGTCGAAGTTAGAAGCTAACTCATATCCACAGTGTGTAGAGAAAAGTTTTTGTGAGTTTATAGGAATGCGTAATGAGTTAGTTAAGGCTTGCAAAGTGTTATGTATGTGTAAATTACCCTAACCCTTGTAATTAATTTTGAGTGCATGCCAATTAATCTATAGGTGATAAATCACTTCGTCATTAATACATTCGAAGGTACAGATTACTAGATCCTTGCATCGAAGGGATCACAATGTAAAGATTAGTCCTAGAAAAATTTTCCGATAGTATTATCACAGTGAGTTGTTGTCAAAGAAAGGAAAATGCATGGTTGATGTCCATTATGATGAGATGGTATCAAGGAATATTCCCCTTTTGCATAGGGAAACATGTTGAGGAAGATACGTTCTAACCTGTGTCTAGATTGACAAGCTGTCGAAGAGGACACTCATCGGAAGGGAAAATTATGTCCAAAAATAACTCCAACGAATTACCCTCTGATGATGTTATAGAAGTAGGTTTCCATCAGAGAGGAATTTATGTTATGTTGAATCTCCGAGGATAGAGGGATCAAGGGAATATTTCCTTTCTACATTGGGAGGCACGTAAAACATAATATGCTACCAATTTTGTAAACTTGGTATTTTATGTGTTGTCGAAAGGGGTTGCTATCAGAGAGGAAGCGAATGCTAAAAATAAAACTCCAATAGAAATATTTTTTTGATGGTGCTATCGAAACATTTTTTCATCAGAGAGGGAAGGTTGACTTGTTTTGTGACTATGATGAGAAAGGTATCAAGGAATATTCCTTTCTCGATAATCATGTTTACATTAGATGATTTACTCATGAGGGGATTGAATCCTGTGGATAAATGGATTAATCGACCAATCCACCCTTTCATGTATTGTAATTATCTCTTTGAGGGACCCACTCTTGCGCTAAGTCTTTATATTCAAACGAGATTTATATACTAGTAATCAACTGACATGTGGGCACAGGGTAACTGCTCCGTAACTAAGTGGAAATGTATGCATCGGGGTAAGGTCTATTGGAAAGGGCCTCATTGGAGTTGCATCTATAAGGGTGAAAGGTCTTCCAATGGTAATGATTTTGAAAGAACACTTTCCGATAATACTATTGGAAAGGTTCTATTATAATATAAATTAGAGTTATTTATCTATTCATTTCAAGGAATAATTTCTTAGGTGGATATGGGCCCGATGGATTTCAGGAATGATCAGATAAGTGAATATTTTCCTTATGATTGATCATGACTTGGAATTTTTTATTTTTCAGATAAGGGCCAATTAACAAACAAGTGGAAAAGATTAAGACCTTTGATCCTCATGATTGCTTGCAGTTTTAGGTTTGAGTCTGCATTAGAAAAATAGTAGTATCGTGCATTAATATCAAATCAAGTAAGTAGTGATAGAGTACCTTGCCAAAATTTTGATAGGGGGTACCCATTGAAATTCTCTAATTTAGAAAATTTTAGTGGGTAGTTGTGGGGGGACAACAAATGGAAACTTACTAGGAAGAACCAGTTATCTTTGTTTTTAGATACACCCTCAAATTGTCTTACTTCGTCCTCTTTTCAATTTGAAAAATTTATAGATATGCTTGCACCGTGGATCCCACATCATTGAGATTTTACTGAAAAAATGAGAAGATTGGACAACTGAGATTATCTCTTGAATAATCCCTATGAAATTTTACGAGATAGGTTCATTAACTTATTTCATACACATAAATCTTAGGAGAACAAAACACCACAAAGGAGTCGGCTTGACTATTTATAGACTTATGTGTGTTCCTCATCTCCCTTTTCCTAGCATCTCTTCGCTACAAACGAGCATCCATAGCCCCGATGAAGTTTCCTTGGTGTCATGCAAGCATGTCCCCACTACCAGTGAGCATCCATAGACCCGACGGGTTTACTTGTAATTCCCTCACCATTTCCAGTGCTTCCAACTTCCTTATGATTTTGGTTTATGCATTCACCCTGAAAGATTTGTAATATATGTATTGCTCCAAAAACATGGTTTCTTTAGGAAGTGGGGTGATACAAGAGTTGCTTTGATATGCTATTCTTAGTCAACACCTTCTCCTTATGGGTTTATTCTAAGAAGATCCTGATATGATCTTTATATTCCTAGGAATTGGGAGAAATTTCACAAAGATTATTCAAGAGACATCTATAGCTGTCACCTTTCTCCGACCTTTTGAAAACCAATAAGCTCTATATGAGAGTGATCACATAGTTGTAGAAAAACTGTCATCATGAGTATAAATAGTTGGTGTTAACAATCTGATGGTTTCTCTTTGAAACAAATCTAAACCAGTAACTCCCCTATCAGTATGACCATCATCTATGTTTTGTGTACATTGAGTGATGATGAAAGGAAACCTTCCCACTTCTGGATACTTGAAGAGATATTGATACAAGTACTAAGTTTTAATTCTGCTATATAGTCCCAATTTCCTTCCTGAAACTATGCACATGAAATGAAAAATGATTAGCATAGACTTTATTTACAAGCAAAGAAAATAATAAATCAGAAAATGAAAAGAAGATTGCAAGAATAAAACTTTATCTAAAAACACTAAGAAAAACTTCAAAAGAAAAAAAATGCAATCGATAAGGAAACCTATTATGTATAGGGATAAATCACCCGAGGTGATTAGGAGAAGTATATTTTAATCATTTGGCCATTGATATGGAGATCCTACTTGTCTCCCTCCAATGTCTTGAGTCTRAAAGTCCCTTACCCAATTTTCTCATGAATTTGATATGGGCCTAACCACAGTTTCTAGAATTTAGTGTTTTTTCTTTTCATTTCATTGGATTTATCCCATTTAAAGACCATATCACCTTCTTGAAAGTCTTTGTTTTCCACAGAGGTTTTATCAAACCATATTTTAATCAATTCTTGATGTTGCATCGAATTATTTTTAGATGTCTCTCTTTCTTCTAATTTAAGGAGCATGTTCAATCTTTGTTGCACTATTGGGATTTCATTATCTTGGACAAACTAAGCTAGTTGCAAGGAAGGTAGGAAAGTATGGGTAGGAAAAATAGTTGTTGGACATAGTGTCATTGATGTATTGTCATTGATGTCAACAATCAATTTCTTTGATGTGATGATAAGTTGGTATGACGAATTGACATTAATATCAACAGTATAACAATTAGTATATAATGACTAATGTCAAACAGTTGGACGACATGCAGAGATAAAAGCTCAAGAGGGTTAGCAAATGAAGATCAAAGCTCAGAAGAGATGGCATGGTGAATCTCAAAAGAATCGGTAGGGGATTAGCCAACGATCAGACAAATTCAAGACCGTTGATGCGCAATCACCAGATCAACGACAAAGATGAATTGCAAAGAGAGAAAGAAGAATTAAACGACTCATTGGTTACAATCCTGCAATCAGTCTAGATCGTCAGATCTCATAAAGCCAAATATCGACGACTATGGTTGATCCAACAAATGATCATATTAAGTCAAATTAAGTCATGATCGTCGGATGCGAAATCGCCAAATCTACGACATAGATAGATTGTGAAGAGTGAAAGGAGAATTAAACATCATGCTATTTCCAATCCCGCAATTAGTCAAGACCATCATATCTTATAGCTTCAAATATTGACGACTGTGGGTGACTCACCAAAAAATGCACAACTTCGATTTGTAGAGCTTAGGTGACGA
>JASDQU011402019.1:8120-20439 GCA_032191745.1 Picea mariana
AAATGAGTACACCTAATCTTTAGTAGTATATAGTATTCAGTTTTCTTTGACTTGAAAAAATTTGGGCCAAATCTAATGTTGAACTTTAGAAATGGAAAAAATTATTTCTTGATATAATAAAAAACTTATTTTTCTGATATATGATTTGTTAATAAGTTCCATGTGTTATTGTAGACTTCACATGGTTCGAGGTCTACCATTAATGAAAAAATTAAAATTGTCCTGTTGATATTTGTGTTTATGTAAATCGATCATTACATTATTGACCAATTTAACAGTTGTAATTAGTTTGTTTGTGAGTTGAAGGGCATGGTATTATGAAATTTATGTAAATCGATCATTACATTATTAACCAATTTAACAACTATAATTAATATGTATGTGAGTTGAAGGGCATGGTATTACGACAGTCATTGTCATCGAGGACGTGGTATTATGACATTTATGCAAATCAATCATTACATTATTGACCAATTTAACAGATGTAATTATTCTGTCTGTGAGTTGAAGGGGCGTGGTATCACAATAGTCATTTTCATCGATTGGACAATCATGGAGTTTGGGGGATTTGACACCTAGAAATTTGTTATCTAGAACCATGAGTGACATATAGAAATTTCTATTTGTTTATCCTTTTTTGTTTAAAAAGATGGCACTTATACTAGCTTAGATTTATCTTAACCCTGGATCTATTAACCACTTAGAGGAATCACAAAAAAAATAGGTGTACACTTTAAACTTCTCACTGCTTAAAAGATCCAGAGTTAAGATGGATCTATTCTATTCTTCTTTATTTATTTTAAATTGCATGATGATAATTAACGAATGGTGGTTAGAAATCTGACCTCAAATTTCTTTTTCAATTTAATTCATAATGTTACCCGTGAATGTGACACATATTTTCTACCTGAGTTGTAGAGTGCATCACACTTCTCCCAGTGCAATGACTCAAAGGAAAGCAATTGCACCATTCATAATGTATTCATGCTTCGTGCTTACAGAAAAAAAAAATTGACTACACATCAATACAACAACAAAGTCGCCGAGCATAAATGAGGTAAGCAAGGTAATCTAACGAAAAGGTATCTAATATGTCTAAGAAGAAGACTATATGATGCCAAAAAACAACCAAATTTCTAATCAAATGTTAGGGACTCTATTGAAGATGCTATTAGGGAAAAATAGAGTGTTTTGATGACTATTCTACACTTCCCATGCTTTAAAACCAAATCAAGTTAAAGAAGTGGGAGCAGTGTCAACAAGTAACATGCATTCTATGATTCCCAATATTTGAGAGAAAATCATGCTAAAGGGTTTGGAGAGGCAACCTATTGTGATCCCTCACAACCCCTCATTAATTAATGTTACGTATGAATGTAGTATGAGAATCAAGAATAATAAATGTCAATATAGTTGTATTTACACTAGTGAAGCCTCACAACTCTTCTTCCATTAATCTTAAGTATTAACAATGTAACACTCCCTCTTTTCAAGGAAATATTTTTCACTGACACCGGTAATATCACTCTGGATCTCAATTGAACTTTCCTTCTACAAACCTAAATTTGATGTAATATTGAAATCGATTATTGATCCTACCAAAGGTTCAAGAAAAAACCAAAATACCATCACCACATCTTGAACCTTCAAAGAACATTGACCTCCTATGAATTCAAAGGAACATAACCCTTAACCAACAACAACCTACCAACCTCCATAATCCCTTGAGTCAATTTCACAAGCCAAAATATTCACACCACATAATGAGATGTTCAAAATTTTCTATCAAAAAAACAATGATAACACCCTACAAAAATTTCATTGATCTTAAAATACCAAGCTCATGATACATGAAACAACCCACACAAGGCCTCCATCAACCTGTAAATTGGGGTATCTTTTCCATGCATCTCAATACCCACGGTCATTGTATCACCAACCTCAACAAGGCCAACTCCATCTTTCTGAGACAATCCAACAAACTTGTCCTAGTACTCTATAATGAACCAAATGCTCAAAATATCATAAAATAATAGAAGTACACACCATGTACAAAATGTGAGCATGGAGCACAACTCCAAGATAGATAAGTTACATAATAACTCCTTAAATAATAGGGGAACCCCCTCCAAATAACCAATTACCATTCATACTTCACAATTGCCATGACACACTAATGAATACCTGATCTCTTATATATAGTTGTTCACACTTGCACATGAGGCCCCTTTACTACTAGGTCGGCCCTATTACATATGTATTTACACATTACATGTACATTTAGGCCCATATATGCCCCTCTTTGGGGTCATATCATATACATTTATCCATATATATGCCCCCCTTGGGTCATAACATAGTACCCTCCTTCAAAAATATTTGTCTTCAAAGCTTTGCAATTAAAGGCTTCACATGTGATGAAACCAAGTAATATGATTTTATTATGTTCCTACTTTCTTCATTCCATTGTTGATGATCTATCCATCCAAAATCAATTATTTTCGATCTTAATCATTGGTGTCTAGTTGTTGCATAATTTTATTTCCTGTGATTCCATGTATTTTTTGGTCTCTAATAATAGCTTGTTGAAGAGTAGTTTGGTGATGCCTTGTTCCATGAATATTGAGAAGTATTCCATCTTCTTCCTCCATAATGTTTATATCATCCTTATTGTCTTCCTTGAAATGTTTCCTGGTAATGAGGGTGTCGATATGGTTTCACATTTGACGGTTTTTCTTCACTCTTCCCATGCATTTCATCTATATTCTTTTCAGAGACAATGGCATCCTTGATCATATTTGTTTGTTATTTGATTACTCTAGCCTTGGAGATAATACCATCATATTTGGCATGTACATCCTCTAGATGGATTTTAACTTCTTCAAGTATCTTCTATTGACCTTCATGAATCTTGTATTATTTCTCTTTTTGAAGTTACAATGTCACCCCATTTATCAATTGTTGACGTCCTTCTTCAATTTTGGATTGCATTTCTGATTTTACCTCATCATTATTTGGGGATTCTTCAACCTTCTTACAAATTTTCTCTTCAAGTGTTTTGGTAGATTCTTCATCCAAGATCCTTCTTTCTTCTTGATTTGGAAAATTCTTCTTTTCTTCTTTCAATCTCTTGACCACATCCAATAGTTTTTTATTATGGTTTCATAATCTACATATCTCTTCATCTTTCTTTTTCAAATATTCCCTTGGTTCATCATTTTCCCACATTTATTTACTATTTTTTTCTTGCTTTAAGTTCTTAACCTCCTTAATGAGTGATTCATTAAGGGATCGTATCTTAGATAGATCCTCACCCTTCTTATTAATATCTTCATTTTCTTATTTTAATTCATCTTTAATTCTATACAATTCCTTCATTTTTGTATCCCTAATCCATTTATCTGAGAAGAGTTTTTCAAATTCTTCCCATGTGCAGTGCCATCTAGTATCTTGATCAATAATCATCCACCACTTCCAAGATTCATCAAAAAAATAATTTATTTCCTTTGAAGGAGTCATATTATATTATTTTACCAACCGCAACCATTCCATAGGATTGATTTCATATTTATCTTCATCTCCTGTAAATTTAGGTATTTCCATTTATTCTAAATTGAGGTCTAACCCCAACCCTTAACTTAAAACCTCAATAAATTAAGGATAATGATCTAAAATAGTTATAATCCTTGTTTTCGTATAACATTTTAGGTTTCCTCTTTCCAATGGATTTTTAATCAGCTCAATCGGATATTCCAATCAAAATTTATGATAGTTTTATGTGAACATACCTTTGAAACCCTGATTTGGAGTTTGTCCTCCTAGCCGACCTTCCTTCTTATGTATCTCTGCAATTTCAGCCCTTCTGAGTTTGAAATTGTGACCTGTAGTACTGTAAAATTTATACTTTGCAATGCCACATGTCTTACCAAAATTGAACGTGCCAAGTGGAAGTTATGGTAACTTCCCCACACCTTGCTGATTTTTGGCCTTTCTAAGAGAGTGAACATGTACACTATGCCTTGTGCACAATAATTGATATAAAATTCTGAAAATTGTATGAGAAATACTACATACTATATAAGGTCCAATGCAAGTGGTCTCACTCAATTTTGATCCTCTATAAAGAATATATGATTGTTTTACCCGGAACACATGTTTGCGACTACTTACATGACTAGTAAAAAACCCTATCTTGCACATAGTGTATCTCCAAAATTACAATGACCCAAAAGCTGAAATTCGTACCATAGATACTATGATAACTCTTATAAAT
Source organism: Picea mariana (assembly GCA_032191745.1). Taxonomy (NCBI): domain Eukaryota; kingdom Viridiplantae; phylum Streptophyta; class Pinopsida; order Pinales; family Pinaceae; genus Picea; species Picea mariana. The sequence goes on from JASDQU011402019.1 coordinate 12,394, forward strand.
ATCCTCCAAGTTTTGACTTCAAAAGTGGCTCCAAGAAAAAATTATAGAGAAAAGTACAAAATTTATGTATTGAAGAAGCAAAACCCTAATATCGGTGCTCTAATACCAAATGTAATGAACCAAAATGCTCAAAATATCACATGATAACATAAGTACACACCATGTATAGAATGTGAGTGTGGAGCACAACTTCAAGATAGATAATTTACACAATAACTCCTTAAATAATAGGGGAACCCCCTCCAAATAACCAAATACCATTCATACTTCACAATCCCCATGTCACAATAATAAATACATGATCTCTTATATATAGTTGTTCACACTTGCACATGAGGCCCCTTTACTACTAGACCGACCCTATTACATATATATGTACACATTACATGTACATTTAGGCCCATATATTCCCCCCCTTGGTGTCATATCATATACATTTATCCATATATATGCCCCCCTTGGGTCATAACATACTCCTTAGTACTCCCATTAACTACATGTTTGAACTTGTACAATTGTCTAGAAGCAATCATTGATTTCCCCATGAATATCAATGCAAAACAAATTGAACTTTCCTTCTATAGATCTAAATTTTATGCAATATTGAAATCAATCATTGATCCTACCAAAGGTTTTAGAACAAACCAAAATACTATCACCACATCTTGAACCTTCAAAGAACATTGACCTCTTATGAATTCAAAGGAACATAAACCTAGACCAACAAAAACCTACCGAACTCCATCATCCCTCAATTCAACTTCACAAGACAAAATATTCACACCACATTATGATATGTTCAAAATTTTCTATCAAAAAACCAACAATAACACCCTGCACAAATTTCATCGATCCTAAAATATCAAGCTCATGATACATGAAACAACCCACACAGGGCCTCAATCAACCTATAAATGGGGGTATTTTTCCAATGCATCTCAATACCTATGGCTATTGAATCACCAACCTCAATGGGGCCAACTCCCTCTTTCTAAGACAATCCGACAAACTTGTCCTAATACTTTTCAATACTCCCATTAACTACATGTTTGATCTTGTACAACTGTCTAGAATCAATCATTGATTTCTGTTGGAAAATTGGTTGTCATTGATGTCAACTCGAGAAGAAGCCCTGAAACAAGTTTGGAAGACTATATAAGTAATGAGTGTATTTGAAGAAGTCTCCAAAGTGGTCCCCTTATGGAATAGATTTAAGCATGGCCCTAATGGGACGACACTTTGAAGAATTCTAAAAGAAGACATGGAAATATAGTTAAGTGGTTAAGTGGTTAAGAAGCCCCAAGGGTGTGGTCATTAAGACCGAAGATAATTGAAAAAAAAGATCACGAAGGACATTGCAAATGAATTCAAAAACTCATTGGATTGATAGTCCTCATCAATTCGTTTCCAATGGTAGGTGGCATGCCATGTACTAGTTCCTCATAGTTGAGAAGTTATGCCCTCTTACATATGAAACCCCTAAGTATGGTCAGGAAACCCTAGATCTAAGGTTAAGAAGTCAAGTTGGCCCTAAAGTTAAGTAAAGGACAAAAGTTGTTGCAAAAATAAGGTTAGAGGTCGACTCAAATATCAAGTAAAGAAGTTACCTGTAAGGGTATAAATACACATCAAGAATATCTCATTTGATCACCAAGCAATGATGTGATTTCTTAAGAGAAAGTCAAGTAGAGAATTTATGCGAAGGAGGGAGTGCTCAGAGCCGCAAAATGGAGAATGGTTTTCAGAAAACCCTATTTGCGCAGACCCTTGCGGGTTATTTATAGGATGTCCAGCAAGGACCACGCAGGTTGCACAGGACTCGTCACGCGAGGCCCTACGAGTTAGCCAGTCCATTCTAGCGAGGATGAAGAAATTTTTTGAGGAAGGTGCTATTCTCTTGACATTGAAGTTAAGGAAGGTATGATGATCTATGATCTCATGCACCAGGTTTTCAAATGTTGAAAGGTATGTTTTTCCATATGTTTTTAGGCTTGTATATTGGAAGTTTTGGTATATGCTTTGAGGCATATCTTGGAGGTTATGGCACATGTTTGAGGGATATTATTGAAGATTTTGGCATAAGTTTTATGTGGTCATTGAGGCTGTATCATTTTTTATGATGATGGTGTATCAATATCAGTGACAATAACAGTAGCAGGTCGATTCTCTTATTTATATTCAAGGGAGTAAGGAAGGGACAAGGAAAGGGAGGTGTAGCTTCCTTTAGGTTGGAGCCTGTAAACTAGGGGGTTGGAACCTCCTTCCAGTTGGAGCTAGAGAATATAGGGAGTTGTATCTTCCTTCAGGTTGGAGCCTATAATCGGGAGGTTGGTGCCTCCTTCTATTTGGTGATAGAAAATTTTGGAAGCTAGTGTTTCCAATGGATGTAATCTTCTGATACATTAAAAGGCATTTTGTGGTTTTCACCCACTTGGGTTTCCACATAAAATTGTTGTGTATTTTGTATATTTGGTTATATTTTTATGTTATCTTGAATGCAACAGTATATTGAATGGAATCATAAGTGATAAATTCAATTCTTACATGTTGTGATTGAAATGATAATAATTTCATAATGTTGATTCACCCCTATCATAGTATTCCAACAATTGGTATCAGAGCAGGCCCTTCAGAAACAGTCTAATCACTAGAAGGTAGCTCATGGAGTGCACTAAGAATGGAACACCACTGTTTGATTGTCAGAACTATGCCTTCTGGAGAAAAAAGATGAAAATGTTTGTGCAAGCACGGGAATTTTATGTCTGGAAAGCAGTAGTAGATGGATACAAAGAACCTACCAGTCCCCCAATAGATAATGATGAAAAGAAACTTAGTGAAAACAATTCGAAGGATAAAAATGTTATTTTGAGTGTCTTGGTTAGTTCAGTGTATGTCAAGGTCAATTTGAACAACTGAAAATGAAGGAAGATGAAGATATTGCAGCTTATTTTCTGCAAGTTGATGAAATAGTGAACGTTATTAAAGGCTTAGGAGAAGAAATTAAAGAACTAGTAATTGTTCAAAAGGTATTAAGGTCTCTTCCAATGAGATTTGATCCTAATATTTCAGCCCTAGAAGAAAGAAAAAATATTTCTACGATGAGAATAGATGAGTTACATGGAATCCTTATAGCTTATGAAATAAGAATAGAGAAGGATAATCCATCCAAGAAGGAAGAATCTTTCAAAGCATCCAAGAAGACAAGAAAGAATAAGAAAAAGTCAAAGTCAACCTTTAGTTGCATCGATGATTGAGATGAAGATGAAGAAAGAGCCAACTATGTAAGGAAGTTGAAGAGAGGAACTGGAAAGTACAAAGGTAAGCTTCCTTTAAAATGTTTTAATTGTGGTAAAACTGATCATTTTACTGCTAAATGTCCTTATGCTAAGAATGTATATAGTCATGAAGAAGAATCTCGCAAGAAAGAAAATAAATATCAAAAAGGAGACAAGAAAATAAACAAAAATAAATTCTTTAAGAAAAGACTCTACTCAAGAGAAGACAGTTCCTCATCTGATGAGAATGATGATAGTGACAGTGACTCAGAAAGAGTGTTCTTTATGGCATTAGAAACTCAACAAAATGATAAATAATATTATGAATATTAAGGTGAAGTACATATTGAAGAAGAACTAATCAACACCTTAAGTGAGATAAAAAGAGAAAGGAATAGAAACAAGTCACTCAAGGAATAATTGATCAAGATAAAGGAGGGTTCTCAAAATCCCAACAAAAAATATGAAGAAGTTCAGCAGATGATTATAAATCTAAAGTTCCAAGTAGAAGAAGCCAAAGGATTGAAGAAACATTCAATAACCATTTGGAAGAAAAGGAGAAAATGAAGGAGAGTTTGGAAGTAGAAATAGTCTCATTAAGAAAGGAACTTTAGAAGAAGGACATGCAACAGAACAACACCAAAATATTAGATGAAATCATCGGCATTCAAAGGCCATACTAGGACAAAAATGGACTAGGATAAAACCAAACACATACTGAGAAGGGTTCAAGCTCCATGATGACAGAAAAATAAGTAGAATAAAAGAGTTAAGTAGAAGTCATTAGAGGTCCCATCAAGAAGGAAGAATGCAAGTCTTGAAAGGAAAAAATTCGGGTAATGGAGAGATCTGAAGAAGAAGATCACAGAAGAGTTGCACCACTTAGAATATCTAGAACACAAAATCAATAAACAACAATGGAGAGAACTCAAGAAGAAGATTACAAAAGAGTTGCACCACTTAGAAGATCCCCCACACTCAGGTACCAAAATATTTTTCTTGGTTTATGTTATTCCTGTAACAATTTTTGGCACAAGTCTATAAACTATAGAGCCTATGCTAAGAAAATAATCAACTATGAAAGATACTCTAGAAATAATTATCTCGGAAAGCCTAAAAAACTATAACAGTTTTGGCTCATTAAATAATGAAGTAGAATGTTAAAAATGCAACAATTTTGGACACATGGCCAAAGATTGCAAATTGACCGTTCCTCCAAAGGAACCTAAGAAAGATTTCAAAAATCATGTAAAATCACCATCAAGGATATGAACAAGGAAGCAAGATAGTTTCAATATCAAAGAATGTGTGATTGGTCTACAAGCCCAAAACAGAAAAAGTGAATAGTATGTTGATAGTGGTTGTTCAAAAAACATGGCAAGGGGAAAGGACAGATTTATAACTCTAAGGAAATAAAATGATGGATCAATTTTGTTTGAATTCAACCAAGATTATTGGAAATGGCATAGTCAATATTTGAAGAAAATATTCTAGGTCAGAAAATGTCCTACTTGTTGAAAACATGAAGCATAATCTTCTAAGTGTGATTCAAATGTGTGACCAAGGACACATACTTCTATTCAACTCAAATAAATGTGAAATAAGGAAAGAAGGATCAGGTAGATTGGTGGCGACAACAATAAGAACTCCAAACAACATATACACTTTGAATGAGATCAGAAAGGAAAGATGTTGATTGGGAAAGGAAGATGAAAGTTGTCTTTGGCACACAATAATGGACCATATGAACTTTGAAAGTCTTGTCAAAATCAACAAAAAGGAAGCAATAAGAGAAATTCCTAAAATCTCAAAGCCAACAAGCACTGTTAACATGGGAAAAAAACAAGAACTGAGTTAAGGACAAAGGAATACTCTTCAAAAAACCATTGTAGATTGTACACATCGATCTATGCGGACCGATAAGAAAAAAAGGGTTGAATGGAAAACAATATTTCATGTTATTTATTGATGATTATACAAGAATGACCACAGTCTGCTTTGTCAAGAAAAAGTCAGAGGCATTCGAATGTTTCAAGATGTTCAATGAGATGGTTGAAAACAAGACTGGCTTGAAAATCAATTGCTTGAGATCAGACAATGGAGGTGAGTTCACGTCAAAATAATTCATGGATTTTTGTGAAGAACATGGAATAAAAAGGAAATTATGAGCAGTTAGGACACCTCAACAAAATGGAATAGTTGAAAGGAAGAACATAACTATACATGAAATGGCCAGATCCATGTGGAAAGAATCCAAGTTGGGTGATATATTTTGGGTACAAGAAGTACATACAATTGTCTATATCTTGAACAGAGGATTGCTTAGAAGTAACAATGACAAGACTGCATATGAACTATGGAAGGGAAGATTGGTGAACATCAAGCATTTTAGAGTGTTTGGAAGCAAATGTCACATAAAATGAGAAGATAACAAGATTGGAAAATTTGACTCTCAGGTTGATGAAGACAAATTGGTTGGATACTGAAGCAAAAGCAAGGTATACAAATTATACAACCTTAGACTCAACAAAATAGTGGAAAGCATCAATGTAGAGATTGATGAAACAAATGTGCTAAATACCAGAGAAGAAAGAATAAATTCAAAAGAGAAGGAAGTAGAACTAAAAGAGGAAGAAGTAGAAGAAGAAGAAGAATTAGAAGAGAAGCAACCAAAAGCAGAGAATGATGAAACAAAATAAAATCAACAAGATCTCCAGACACCTCCTAAGACACCTAAACACTGGTGTCAGAAGAATCATCCACCGGAACAAATTATTGGGGATAAAAATGCAGGAATAGAAACCCGAAGAAGCAAACAAGCACCAGAACAAAGAAATATAGGACTATTATTGATAGTTGAACCTAACAGCTTTGAGGAAGCAAACAATGATGAACATTGGATCAAGGCCATGGAAGAAGAACTAATCAAATAGAGAAGAATGAAACATGGGAATTGGTTCCAAGACCCGAGGAAAAAAACGTGATTGGTACAAAATGGGTGCTTATAAATAAACTAAATGAAGAAGGACATGTAACTAGAAATAAAGCAAGGTTAGTATGCAAGGTATATGCTCAAGTTAAAGTAATATATTTTGAATAAACCTTTTCTCTTGTCACCAGAATGGAAGCAATCAGAAAGATCTTGGCCCATGCGTGCTCCAAAATAATCATAGTCTTTTTGATGGACGTAAAATCAACATTTCTAAATGGAGAATTAGAAGAATAAGTCTACATCGAACAACCAGAAGGGTTTCTACTGTCAGAAAGGGAATATTATGTATTCATATTGAATAAATGTGTGTATGGAATCCAACAATCTCCTAGACCCTAGTATTCAAGACTAGTCATGTACTTACAACAACAAGGATTAAAAAATGACAATGCATATAGCAATCCCTACATAAAAGTGGATCGAGAGAGCATACTTATCATTGAAGTATATGTGGATGACATCATATTTGGAAGTGACAATGACATGTTGAGTAAGAAGTTCTCCAAAGACATGTAGAGTGAGTTTGAAAAGTCCCTACTTGGTGAGTTGACTTTCTTTTTGGGACTCCAAATATCTCAACTAGATGAAGAAATTTTCATTTCCCAAACCAAGTACATCAAATAAATGTTAAAGAAGTTTGGAATGGAATATTTAAAACTTGTAAGTACGCCTATGGTGATTGGTTGCAAGTTGATAAAAGATGATGAATCTAAGGAAGTAGATCAGAGACTCTATAGATCGATGATTGACAACCTACTATATGTGATAGCCTCAAGACTAGATGTGATGCAAGCATTTGGACAAGTTGCAAGATTTCAAGCAGCACCAAAGGAAACTCATGTTATGGCAGTAAAGAGGATCTTCAAATATCTCAAATGAATGACAAATTTTGGATTTTGGTATCCAAAAGGTAATGAGTTTACTATGGTCACCTACACAAATGCAGATTGGGCAGGAAGCATTGATGATAGAAGAAGTACTAGTGGAGAAGCCTTCTACTTGAGTGATTTTCTAGTGTCTTGGTTAAGTAAGAAGCAGTCCTCAGCATCTTTGTCTACGGTAGAAGCAAAATATATTGCAGCAGCAACATGTTCTACTTAGTTCCTCTGGATGAATCAAACCCTGCAAGACATACAAGTAAACCATGTTGAGCCTATTTCAATATTCTGTGACAATACCAGTTCTATAAGTATCTCCAAAAATATAGTGATGCATTCCAAGACCAAACATATTCCTATCAAGTTCCACTTTCTATGGGAACAAGTCACAGAAAATAATATCAAGTTGGAGTACATTGGGAAAAAAGAACAGATTGCATATACCTTCACCAATCCTCTCCCAAGGAAGATATTTGAGTATCTTCGATAGAAAATAGGAGTAGTTTTTGCCCCACAGTGATCTACATGAACTTTTGCAAAGAATATAGGGGTACAGAAATGGTCAGGGGGAGTTACCATTTTCCATTGATGTCAAAGGGGGGAAGAAAGAAAAAAAAACATGAAGATAGGGGGAGTGCATGAATACAAGGGGAGAAATGGTCACAAGGGAGTATGAGTGTTTCCATCTGTTATAGCGGAAGTTGTAGGTTGCGAAAAGACCGAACCAACCACATGTTGGATCATGTTTTCATTGATGCCAATGGTTTGATTGATTGATGTCAAGTGATTGATTGATGTCAAAGGATTGATTGACTGATGATTTATGTAATATAATATGTATTGTCCTTGATGAGAATGCATAGATGAAGATGCATCAATGAGTTGTCATTGATACATGATG
>JASDQU011402019.1:23421-52368 GCA_032191745.1 Picea mariana
TAGGCTCTACCGAGACTTGTAATCCGGGTATAATCATGTTGGATACAATCGAATTAAAACCTCATCTACCTTACCACGTAGCGTTTCAGATAGTAGTGGCTTATCCCATGAAAACTTTTACTCGAAATATCTTCTGCACGGTGGTTGATGAGGGTGCCTCAACATGCATTATGTCATTGGCATATTGGAAGGCCATTGGCCAGCCCATTTTGTCTCTATCACCTACTCTCCTCACCGCTTTCGATGGTCATTCGTTCTGACCACATGGCATCATTCCTTCTTTCCCCGTGCAGTTAGGAGGGAATACCATGTGTGTCGAAGTAGAGGTAATCGATGCTCCCCTTGACTATAACCTCTTGTTAGGAAGGAGTTGGACTTATGCCATGCAGGCTGTGGTTGCTACAGTTTTCTGGTTCTTGTTGTTTCCACATGAGGGCCGGATAGTGACCATCAATCAATTGTCTTTCTTCAGACCTGACCCTGCTTTGGGGGAATCTACGATCCTGATGATTGATAATCCTCAACCAGGTGTCGTCAACGTAGGAGTCGGTTTGTGCCCATCCTTGATGGGTACCTTCGATTACCCACCCCCTCACAGCGATATCAAATTTATATCCAATCACCATAAGGTTGATATTTTTCAAGTTTCGTCATTCTGCATGACTTACTTCGAGGATCCATGGATACTTCCTTCCCCTTCGGCCACGATGGATGAGACAGGGCACCCGGGCATGTCCATGCCCTTATCTGTAGCTGAAGTAGCGTGCTCTTTAGTCCAGCAAGCTTCAGCTAACACTAATCTGACTACTGCACAAGAGTTAGATCCACTTCTAGAGCCTATTTAGGCTCAGGGTTCTCTTGCTAACACTAATTCGTTAGACTTAGTCTTGCCTTCTGACAAAGCAGTAATTGAAGCAATGACTAGTCCGGACAAACCTTGGGAAGATCTTCATCACAGATCATATTTTCTCCCAGAGAAGTCGAATCGAAGAAGGAGAATTCACCATAATTATGACGGGAGATCATTCGTGCCCTATTAATCTCTTTGCTACACACAAAATTTATGCTGAGGGAAATATGGCAACTATTGTTGAAACTATACCGATCAATATCTCTCAAAACCCTGGCATCGTGCAGAATGTTTTCATCGGAGCTGACTGCTCCCTTGAAGAGATTCAAATCTACAAAGATCTTTTCAAAGAATTCTGTGACGTTTTTTCCTAGTCTTATGAGGAAATGCCAGGTATTGATCCACAAAAATAGTTGAGCATGAGATTACAACGTATCCTGATGCCAAGCCTGTTCGGAAGAAGCTTCGTCTAGTTAATCCTAAGAAAGCAGCAGCCATTAAGGTTGAGGTTGAGAAATTGCTAAAGGCAGGTTTTATCTATCCTATCCATTTGACTCAATGGGTGTCAAATCCTGTGTCGGTCAATAAAAAACAAGGCATGATTCGTGTATGTACCGATTTTCATGATTTGAACAAGGCATGTCCCAAAGATAATTTCCCAACACCATTCATCGACCAGATCATTGCTGAATGTACTGGTTGTGAAGCCTTTTCTTTCATGGATGGTTTTTCAGGATACAATCAAATACAAATCAAACCCGAAGACCAACACAAAATGACATTCATTTGTCCTTGGGGTACATTCGCATATCGTAAAATACCTTTTGGTCTTAAAAATGCTGGAGCAACCTTTCACCGGGCCATGTCTTTCACTTTCCATGACCTCAAGCATATAGTCGAGGCCTATCTAGATGATTTAGCATCGTGATCTCGCAAGAGAATGGATCATCCCACACACCTTTGACTTATCTTCGAACATTGTCACTACTTTCGGATTCACTTGAATCCAAATAAGTACATATTTTGCATAACGTCAGGACGTTTGTTAGGTTTCATCGTATCAACAATAGGGATCATTGTCGATCCTCTCAAGGTGGAGGCAATAATCTAGTTTCCCCCCCCATGCACAATCCTTCAACTTCGGAGTCTACAAGGCAAGGAAAACTTTTTACGATGCTTCATCGCCAACTATGCCGAGATCACCATGGGCTTTATGCACTTACTGAAGAAAGACATTCCTTTCTATTGGGACGATGTCGCTCAATGCTCTTTCGACGCATTAAAACATGCCCTCACAACTGCCCCTATGCTTCGGCCACCTAACTATAACAAAGATTTCTTATTATATCTGGCTCCAGCAGAGTCAACAATTGGCATGGTTTTAGTTCAGGAAGATGACTTGTTCTCAGAATATGTGATCTATTACCTGAGCCGAGGCCTCGTAGGACCGGAACTCAATTATTCTCATATCAAAAAACTTGTGTTGGCAGCAGTTCATGCTGTTCAACAGTTCCGTCATTACATTCTGTTTCCAAGACCACCGTCATTGTTGTCGTGAATCCATTCCAGTACATGTTGACACAACGAGTAATAGGCAGAAAAATCAGTAGATGGATAGTCATCCTCCAGGAGTTTGACTTAGACTTCATTTCAGCAAAGTCCAAAAAGTCACTAGTCTTCGCAGAGCTTATTTTGGAACTTTCGGTTGAGTCAGGTGACGTTTTTTCTTAAGAATTGCCTATCCGGGGAGATATGTTTTTTATCACATCTTCAGATCCCTAGTACAGAGATATAATTATCTGTCTCTAGACTTTGAAGTGCCCCAACTCTGCTTCTCGTGATGAGCATCGACGTATATGCCATTAGGCTAAGAATTATCTCATACTTGATGATACGTTGTATCAGAGAGGTGTGGACTGCATCCTACGTCGATGTCTCACTCATGAGGAGGCAGTTATCATGCTTAACGATTGCCATACCGGAGCTTGTGGCGGTCATTTTTCTGGGTTGGCAACAGTCCAAAAGATTCTATGAGCAGGTTACTTCTAGCCGACACTTATCAAAGATTGTATTGAATCGGTCAAGAAGTGCCATCCATGCCAAATATTCTCTCGGCAGATGAGGGCACATCCCACTTCCATGTTTCCTGTCATCACCGTTGGTCCCTTCACCAAGTGGGGGATTGATTACACCATATGCAACTCCCCTTCATCAAGGGGGCATCGCTATATCATCGTAGTTGTCGACTACTTCACAAAGTGGGTTGAAGTTATGCCAATGTTTAAAGATGATGGAGAGACTACAGCTCTCTTTTCATTCAACCAGATCATAGCAAGGTTCAACATTTCGAGGGAGATTGTCATTGACCATGGAAGTCACTTTCAGAACTAGATGATGACCGAACTAACATCAAATCTTGGGTTACAGCAAGAACATTCATCACCCTACTACCCCCAAGCCAATGGGCAGGTGGAAGCTGTAAACAAAACTCTTAAGACTATTCTACAGCGAACTATCAACTCAGCCAAGTCAAATTGTCATTTGATGTTATACTCGGCATTATGGGCTTATCGAAAATATGTTAAGACTACAACTGGTTTCTCACCTTTTCAACTCTTTTACGGGCTGGAGGCAGTCTTTCCCATCGAATGTTAGATCCTGTCTCTAAAATTGGTAGTACAATTATTTCCAAACACTTCTCCACTCGAAGAACGGTTAGTATACCTTGAGCAACTCAATGAACAATGTCGTGATGCGGCCCTGGCCTCAATATGATAGGTCTGTTCATCCTCGAATTTTCTTTGAAGGCAACCTTGTCCTGGTCTATGACCAAGATAAGGACCCCCTGGGGCAGGCAAATTCAAACCCATGTGGTTCGAGCCTTTCATCATAAAAGAGGTATTAAAAAAGGGAACCTATCATCTAGTTGATTTCGAAGGGAATGCTTTGGCAGAGCCTAGAAATGGGCTCTACCTCAAAAAGTATTACTCATAGGCAGGTCACTGTGGGTAACTTTTTGTAACATATGTATAGTCTTTGTACTATTACTTTTTAGTTTCTTTTAAGTTTTATGGACATATCATTGATGTTATCTTTCATCACTGTGGCAGATATCAAGTGATTTTGAGGTGTTCGTTGGGTATGTAGACGGTGCTAGTCGACACACTCAGAGGCTTGCCTCCGCAGCTTGGGTAATCTTTACACCTCAAGGCCAATTGTTATCTTCCGGAGGTATATGCTTAGGTGACACCACAAATAATGTCACCGAGTATAGTGCAGTTATTGAATTGCTTCGTGACGCTTTGTCATTGGGTATCTCTCATCTCCAGGTCTATCTCGACACTCAACTGGTTGTGTCTCAGTTAAACAGAGTGTATTGGGTTCATGATCCAACTTTACACCGACGATTCCTTAGGGTATGTCTCTTAGAATGAAACTTTAATTATATTACATATTTTCATGTTCCTAGGATATTAAACCAAGTTACAGATACTCTAGCTAATCAAATTTTAAATTGGCATCTTGCACACATATTAAAGAACATTAACATAAGCATGTAAATACATTATTTGTACACATGATCCATAAGACACAAAAGACCAAAAAAACATATATAATATAATAAAGTAACTAGAGTACACTGATGGATGCAAGCGCCTCAAAAATAGGACCAATAACAAGTCACAGGGCTTATGCCCTCAAAAAATATATACAAGTAGTGCTCATGGCACATAAAATGTCTAAATAGGTTCAGGGCCTATGGGCCCTGTTATACTCGTCCACAGCATGGGCTAAACACCTAAAAAATCGGACCCACGTCCGAGGTGACCCCACTACATGAGGCTACATGGATGGCAGCAGGTCCTCAATCTTTGCCATCAGGACTGTGTGAGTGAGTGCAGTAAAGTTCCGCTCAACTCGTCTAAGTACCCTCTCACCTCCCCGGCTGGGAGGTCTCCTACTATTTCTAGTCCCTCGGTAGTGGCAGCTGTGGCCCCTAGCCGAGGATGACACATGTTCCTTGCATAATCGGCAGGTCGCACTGGTCCCACATCTGCATGCAACAAACGTATATCCGTCAAATACTCTGGCATAAAAAAAAATGATTATGTATAACAAAAATGACATAAACATTACATATGATCCATAAAAATCAAATAAAAAGAAGGTGCAGACTTACCCATCTCCCCTCACTCCTCACCAGGAGGTATTGGTATCTCTGGGTCTCTCGAAAAATCAATCCTGTCATAGGGGTAGTCCTCTATAACCAAGATCTATCGTGACAGCCATTCAAAAAAGTCATCATCAAAGGACTCATTGGTCCTTCCACCACCCTGTCGTGGCAGTAATACTACCCATCTACACATAGCAAGAAAAGAGGCCTGGTGTCCTCGTACCACTACCCGAGTACTAAAACTCAGAACTCTTTCGAAAAAGAACGAACACAAAATAGTCCTAAACCTGAAGTTCCTCTGTGTCCGCTGACGGTAATATGTATATTACCTCTTCATACACTCCAGCAGTGTAGTACTCGAGTCGAAAATTTGTGCATTCAAGCACTGGAAAGCACAGTTCATCTATGCATGGGACGCCTGATGCAAGGTCGTTGAACCATTAATCCACCCAATGAGAAATACTATCGCTTGCAGCGATAGGTTAGTGATCTTTCTTATAGGCACCTGGAAGCTCGAACGGTTTGTCCCAGCCTCACAGTACAGGGCTATCATTTCTGTTGTGTTATGTGGCCCCGATGAAACGTCCTGAAATTGACTGGTTCCCCTCTCCTTGAGAGGCCAGTCAAAAAGTAGATATCCTCGGTGGTGGGCACCAGTGATTTCCCCTCTAGCATGAAAGCCTCTGCATCAGGGTGCCAATAGTCAACCAAGGCACTCAGTAGCCTTAGTTGCGCCCGCATAAAAGGACATAGGAAGAACTTTCAAAATCCACATTGCATTAACGCGGCCACAGCATTCGGATCTTCCGCAACCAACTCACCAACTTCTTTATGCTCCCTTTCCCTCTAGTGGACATACATCCTGCCAAAACAACAAGGTTCAGGAGGGTGGGTGAGTGATTTTTTTATTTTTTTGTTTATAAAGGGGGGTCTATGCGTGTTGTCTAGGTGACAGTCATGTGTACACACGGGCAAGTCTTACTCTGCCCGAGTGTACACGTGGCCTATCCAGAGACATACCACATGGACCTAGGGCCGACCTTTTAAAGGCCGACACCCACCCAAAAAATGAGATGCAAAGAAAAAATAAAGAATTGAATAGCTAGATAGGGGAGTTTGTACTTACTCGGTCCAGACAGAAGTTTGTTTCATCCACTGTAGCTCTCAGAATCACCGCTTTTATCAAGGGGGATCTTTTGGCTCCATAGTCAATTTCCAGATCAGCAATGGTGATAATGAGTTGTCAGCTTCTATTTATAGACTTTTTGGCCTCTTTTTGTCACTTTTTTGGCCTCCCTTATCATTTTATTTATACCCAAAACCATTTAGAGTGATTTAGGAGTTTCATCGAAGGGATTTGATTGGGTATTGGGACAGCTTTTGGGAGTTTTGAGTAATTTTCGACGATCCATGAAAAATTTTCCAACGATCAACTTGAGCATATAGGTTAGGTTTCTAGCCTAATTTTTGTATCTCATTGTCTTTTTCCTTTTCCATAGGATCGATCCCATCAGATTGTGGCACGGAACCATCATATCTACTTTAGAAGTGTCGCAACTTGGTGGTAGAGCTTACCAAAACATGGATGCCCTAGGTAGATCCTGGTTGCATTATGGTATTCATGCTATCTCTACAACACTATAGGCTCGGGAGTCCTTGCAGTTTTTCCCGAATATGAGTTTGAGCCTCATTTTCATGATTCTTCTTCGCTCTTGACCTCACCCTTAGAACTCCCAAAAAATAATGGGTCTTATTTTAAGCCCTTTTCAGACCCTCTAAACATGAAAAGATTGTTGAGCGATCTTGTGGCCTGTCACGCTCGTTAAACTGAAATTTGAAGTCATGTCTGCCCAGCGGTAGTTTACCCCTTTTTCGGTCTGGACGGTCAACTATATGAACAAAGGTATACTCTATGTAACTTCCATTCTTTAGAAGAGTACTCTCAGGTATAATTTTACCCATTTTTCAGGCCTGAGGGACTAAACTTACGAAAAAGGAACCCCAACAGAGTCCATATTTAAGCTCTTTTTAGACTCCCTAAAATTGAAAAGATTGTCGAGTGACCTTATTCTTTCACACTCGTTAAATTGGTCCAGACGAACATTCCTGATGGAGTCCATAGTTAATCTTTTTTCAGACTCCTTAAAAATGAAAAAATGGCCGAGTGATATTGTCCTTATCACACTCGTTAAAATGGTTTTGAATAGACGTCTTGTCGGTGCTAGTTTACCCCTTTTTTGAACTGACTAGACTACCTTCGAAAAAGGTACCCCAATGGAGTCTCCTTTTATGTTTTTTAAAACTCTCTAAATATGAAAAACCATCGAGCTTACCTTCCCTGGGCTCATTAAACTTACATCGAAGGATGTTACCATTGTGTGTTTTGTTAACCACGTTTGCATGCCTTATATGTCAACCTTGTAACAATTTGCTTCTGCGTTTTAACACCCTTGGACCCTGGAGGATTTTTCTCGAGTATCATTATTTTGAACATTAGTCTTGTCCTTGTGCCTTGAACTTGTATGTTTGCAACACTCGTTCCTCCTTTGTAACGTAATATTCCTTAATTCTTTTTCCAAAACTATTTAAAAGGACAAAAAAATCAAATATACCCCAAAAAGAGGAAGGGAAAAGTATTTTATTTATTGGCAGCATAATGAGTTTCCCTTGGATAAAGCACATTTGTTCATTTTTTCATCAAACCCTGGGATTCAATATGACCTTAGGAAGTTGTTCTCGCTACATAGAGCTATGTCCTCCCCTGTTTGGTTATTCTTCCAAACATATGGAGAGTTTATGTTGCCTCCTACCTCGTAAACTTATGTTAATGCCATGTTGCCTGAGTCTCATCATTTGTCTTGCTATTGTCCAAGGGAAGTTTGTCACCAAGCCTGAGTCGGCCCCTCTACATTTTGTCTCTTGCCCTCATGCCTGGCCATCCTAAATTTCCAATCAAGTCCTTGTTAAAAATCAATGAAGCATTTAGTCTGATCATCAAGTCCATGACCGATGAGCCGTCGAAGACCTCTGGGTAGCGCAGTCGTATACTCATATTACACTCCTACCCAAGTTTTGAATATTTTGAAGTTGTTGCTCGAGCTCTGAAGACCTCATCTCCAACCATCAGGCCGAATCAGCTTCTAGAAACTCCCGGCCATGCATGGCCAAGGGTTCATCCAAATACCTAGCTCCTTCTAGCCTATAAAATAAGGGGTAGGGGTCCCATTTGGAGGAGGAAAAATATAGCAAAGAAACTCTGCCCATTTGTGTATTCCCATTGTCCCAACCCTTTAGCCTTCCTTGTGCCAAAGGAGATACAAAGCAAAGCAGTTGGAGGACATTTGAAAAGGAGCCCAGGATCAGGTTCACAGAGCGGTGGCCAGTCTCAACTTTTGTAAGTTGACTCATTCAAAGTAATAAAGAAAGTGTTTTTCCTGTCCCAATTCATGAGTTATTCATAGTTTGCTAAGTACATAATTGAATTTCTAACCCATTAGTCTATAGGTAATATGCATGTTGTTAGCGTCAGAAGTCACCCCTGGATTGCAGCAGGAGAAAAGCCTAATGCCCATCAGTTTATGTCACAATTTGTTTATAAAAGGGGTGATCGAATGGAAGCTAGCTCAAAACAACATTGTTCTAACTCTGAAACTAGGCCAGGTATGCATGGGCGGGTGAGGTCTTAATCAAACTTCAGATAGTGAGTCGTAGTAAGGGCGAGTAGGGGGAAGACTTATATCAAAGAGATGCAAAGGTCTTTCATAAAAATCTGGTTTCTAACAGACTGTATGAGAAGGCATCTAAACGCAAGATCTTCTTACATTCAAACGCAGAAAACCAGAGAATACAATAATGCAACAATAAATCCTTTATCATAACATAATTGCAATAATTCATGTGAATCAATCGATCACGAACTCTCTCAGCATGAGATGAAGATTTAGATGGAGTAAGAAAGATTGTCTATCATAAAATAAGAAATCTCACATACAGATGCATAACCAGAAAGCTAGAATGTTTATTAAAACTTTACAGTCGGGAGCTTCGCTCTACCATCGATAATTACAAAAATACAAGGACTGAGTCTATATACTTAGGAAAATTCACCTAACAGAGGTGTGCTCAGTCATTCAAGGCGTGGTGTCCCTTCAGTCAAACTCGTACTGATATTCTTCACGAGACGCCACCTTAACTGCACATGGCTCCTGCAAGGGGAGTAGCTGAGCCATTAAGTGTCGAGTTGGCGTGTGCAGACTTCTCTGGCTAGTCGAGGACTTCGGCATGGCTCCTTTGGAAAAAATGGTACATAGGATCCTCTCGGGAAGACAGCTTGCTAGATCTTCCATACCTTACACTTAATGAGTGAGGAGAGGTTTCAACCACCCCCTCTTACCTTCATTTACTCCAAGCGAGAAACAGGATCGAGCTCGTATCTGATGGCACCTGGAGATCGTGATGACCCTCTCTGTGAACAAACTCAACGCCTTTGGCCCCACTGGCACAGCTCTTTTTATTTCCCAAGTGACCACAGGTTGTGACCCTGTGTTTATTCTTCAAAGGCACTTTCGGCATTCATGAATAGGAAGGAGCTAATCCTTTCTTATCACAGTTGCAATGAGTGAAATGTCGAGATGGCTTAATTTGGCACCACGCGTCCCCCTCAGGTCTGACGGTCCTGAACTCACTCGGAAATATTGTGGGCTCGGGTCTTGGATGCCTTTCGGTGCTTCGGGGTTCGGAGTTAGGAAGGATCTGCTACTTGTGCTTCAGATTCACGATGGGGGAAACACCGAGATGGCCTAATTTGGTGCCACATGTCCCCCTCAGATATGACGGTCCTGAACCTACTCCGTGATATTGCGGGCCTGACTCTAGGCGCTCTTCGGCACTTTCAGGGTTCGGGGTTTCAAGATGTAGAACGACATGGAACCTTCACCCTTCGAACTCTCGAATGCCGAAACGTCATCGTGATCAGATCTCGCGCCACTCATCCTTTGTATGGACGGCTGCTATCCTTCCCTGCATGCAATATAGGCGCTATCCATCACACTAATCTCAACGCTTCTCTGCTAACCGCGATTTCCCGCCAGTCATTGATCTGCCCTTATGGATGAATATGGATTGTCAACACTATAATTTTTCCCACTTACTTTCTTGGAAGCCTGAAACGGGATTTTTTTCATGCCGCACTTGGGCGCTCCTCGTGCAACTAGTAGACCTAAATACTCTTGTGCTCAGGACAAGAATTTTTACTAACACATGTGTAGTTGTTTCTTGTCTTGTATGCAGGTCAGCGTTGGAAAGGAGAACTACGAACAAGTAATCAAGTACGAAAAGGGATCGACATCGAACGCACGGAGCGAGGTAGGTTAATCTAGCCATGCATGTACTAGAAAGAAATGGGATTTAAGTCTGGGGACAAAGGTAGAAAGTAGATTTTTCTATAGGTCATATATGCATGCAAAGTCTAACCCTATTTGCTAGTCTGTAAGGAGATTTCCCTCAAAACAGAAATTTCTCTGGTGGACGTAGCCCACACTGGGTGAAAAACATATATCTGTGTCTCTATTGTATTGTGTATATTTTGTGTTTTATTTCCACATTTGTTTTATTTTATTGTTCCACGATCCTGTTTTTTTTACAAGGAGGACCATATCACAACCTCCATAGGTCAACAAACAATTCTTGTTCTTGGAAACTTTAGATTTTCCAAATCTTTCATGGTTGACTAATGACCCCATACACCATTCCCTTTTTGGCCCCCCATTCTTACAAAAATCCCATCGAACATTCCAAAATTTCATGACAAACCTGGAGAAGATATGAATAATCACGTGATGAATTTCCATCTATGGTGTTCTTCAAACTCCTTGATAGATGACTTCATTCGATTACAACTTTTCCAAGGAACCCTTACAGGATCAACAACTAAATGGTATATAGAACTATTGCATAACTCCTTTGACGACTTCAATTCCCTTTCCATGGCATTTTTTACACACTTTCAATTACCTATCTAATATGAGACCAGTACTGATCTCTTAACCTTGTTACGCCAATAAACTTACACCCATATTTTAGATCACATTCATGAATGGAGGCATCGACGACGATTAATCAAAGACACAATCCCAGATCAATTATTAGCTGATTGGTTTACAAAGTCCCTTTTTCCACCTATATCTTGAGATGTCTCCATGAAAGGCATCATTACCAAGGAACAAGCTATCAGTCAAGCCTAGTATTTAGATCTGGTATACTCTCAATCTAGCACATTATACGACTTGATTCTTAATGCTCCTTAGTCTTCAAATGATCAAACCAAAAAAACACCTAGAACCCGTGTCGATGGTATAATCGGTCCTATTTCCACAGATAAAATTGGTCATATGACTGGGAAACATATCCAATCGACTAAATCTACCAATCCTAGCTCATCTGTTCATACCAGCACTCCAATTAAGCCCTCTTCCCAAACGTCCGAGGTTAATATGGTGCAATTGACCGCGCCAAAAAACCCACAGCAATTCAGAGGAAAAAAGAAGGGTAATAATAATAATAAGAAGAAAAAAAACTCTTCTAATCATTCACACCCTAAAACCCAAGAAAACAACACTGAGGGAAAGACCAAGCGAAAGGCCAAATATCCCTGCATGATTTGTAAAGAGGATAATTTCATTAAAGATTTTCCTCGTCTCGCTGAAATTCATCAATATCTCGAGTGAGGCACATCCTCTTCTACACTAGCAGTTTTAACAAATCCTTTCACACCCCCAACAACAACAACTTATCATGCAAACAAAAGCACCCCCACTAGGGGGCAACCCCGATTCCCTGTTAGTAAATATATTGATGGTTAAATCTGCGGCCATATCTATTAGAGCCAACAATTACAATTCTCCAGAAGGTGATTCTTTACCCAATGATTCACCTTCAATTACCCCACCCAATGGCCCTCTCACACTATAGAATCCAACTATTGAATCTTCCATACGCCCTCCAAAGGGAGTACTTCGTAGCACTACACATAACCCTAATGCTCAAGCAACCCGACACTATAGTATAGTAGAAGATCTCTCCCAAGCCCCTTGTTCCATGTCGGCAATCGAAGTGCTACAGTCATGTCCTACATAGCATAAATCCTTATTATCATCCATCGGTGTAATTGAACCTGTAGAATCCAATGTATTTCCTTCAACATGAATTGCAATGAATCTTGCCTATCACATCAATTGGCATTAGAAATCATTGTCTGATCTCTCAATAAAAATATTTTCCAAACAATGCTCGATGAAGGTGTCACAACATGCATCATTTCCTTGACATGTTGGAAATATCTTGGTTCTCCCCAACTTACCACATATGAAACCATCCTCAAATCTTTTGACGGACATTTTTTTAAACCCCACGGAATTCTCCCCTCATTACCAGTTGAACTTGAGGGAAAAATTGTTTCTGTAGAAGTCAAGGTGATCGATGCCACACTTGACTATAATTTTATTTTAGGTCACACCTAGTTTTACTCCATGAATGTCATTGCGTCTAGTGTCTTTCGACTTGTTAAATTTCCCCACCAAGGGAAGATCATTCGTATAGACCAACTAGACTTTTGTACACCAAACATGTGAATCAATCCTAATGTGAATGTCCCTTTTGTAGTAGAATATACTTCAGTATGTGAAAGCATCAGGGTAGGTATTTATCCCTCTTTAATGGGGACTTTTCCCCTCCCCCCACTAGAAATCAAATCAATATGATCTCCGCGATTACTGGTAAACCCATCGGTTACAATGACCCCTAGGTAATTCCTCTCCCATTGGAAATAAAATCTTATGGCGACACCATGCCACTATCACCGATGGAACTGAAATATTCGGTGATACAATCCATAGGAGAATCTCTTGATTCTCATTCTAGTCTCCTACTGGATGAGGAACTAGATCAATTTTCCTCTCCCTATTGGGTTAATAAATCTTCAATGTCACACGGCTTTCTTAACCTTGTCCTACCTTCAGATAAATCCATTATGGAAGTCATGAATTTGTAGGATAAACCTTGGGATGATTCTCAGTGCTCACCATCGATCGTCCTTCCTGCCCAACAAAGAAAAGAAATACACCCCAATACAAACCCTTGTTTTGATTGATATTCAAGATCCATACCATGTACCTTCCACATCAAACCCTATTTTTTCTGAAGGCAATTTGGGAAACATTTCCAAAATTATTTCGATTGACATTTTAGTTAAACCTAGGGTCATGGAAAACATCCATATAGGCACATATTATTCCCCTGAATAAATTGAATCTTATACTACCCTATTTAAACAATTTTGCGACATTTTCGCCTGGTCTTATGAAGAAATTCCAGGAATCGACCCACGAATTGTTGTCCATGAAATTAAAACTTATCCCAGAGCTCATCCAGTTCGACAATGACTCCACCTAGTTCATCCAAGGAAGACAGAATTTCAAAAATTATTGAACGTTGGTTTTATCTATCCCATGCCCCTAACTGAATGGGTGTCCAACATTGTACCCATTAACAAAAAACAGGGCACCATCTGAGTATGCATTGATTATAGGGACCTTAATAAGGCATATCCTAAAGACAATTTCCGTACCCCTTTCATCGACCAAATTATCGATGATTGTGTCGGATGTAAAGTCTTCTCATTTATGGATGGCTTCTCTGACTATAATCAAATCAAAGTTACCCCAGAAGACCAACACAAAACCACTTTTATCTACCCATGGGGAACTTTCGCATATCGCAAGTTATCGTTTGGTCTTAAAAATGTTGGTGCAACATTCTAAAAGGCCATGTATTATGCCTTCCATGAAATTAAACATATCGTACAACCTTACCTAGATGATCTCCCTATCCGGTCTCCTAAGCAACCTGGTCACGTAAATCATCTGTGCCAAATCTTTGTGCACTGTCGATATTACAACATTTGCCTAAACCCACACAAATTTATTTTTGTTGTGGAGTATGGTTGTTTACTTGGCTTCATTGTATGTAGGTTTGGGATCAAATTTTATCCCCTCAAAGTTGAGCCAATCATCAACTTTCCTCCCCCCCCACCTCCGTAATCCAACTTCAAAGTTTGCAAGGGAAAGCAAACTTTCTTAAGCGTTTCGTCGCCAATTATGCCAAATTCACCAAAGGTTTCACGCGATTATTGAAAAAAGGTGTACCTTTTATTTGGTATGAACAAGATCAACATTCTTTTGATCATTTGAAGAAGGTTCTTACATCCACACCATTACTCAAACTTCAAATTACAATAAATATTGCATTCTATATATGGAAACTTCTGGTACTACCATTGGCATGGTATTAGTCCAAAATGATGATCAACATAATGAACATGTTATTTACTATCTCAGGGAGGGATTAGTTGGTGCCAAACTTTGATACCCATACATTGATAAGTTGTTGTTGGTAGCCATTTACATTGTCCAATGATTCATCCATTATATTCTTCTCTGAACCACCACCGTTGTCTCTGATGCGAATCCAATGCAATATATTTTGTCGCGCCAGATATTGGGGGGTCGATACTCTAAATGGATTTTCCTACTACAGGAATTCGATCTTGAATTCTCCACCCCAAATCCAAAAAATATTTTATCTTCATAGAATTAATGATTGATCTTCCCAGAGCCTTTGATGAATTAGTGGTACAAGATTTGTTTCCCAATGAATCATTGTTTCTCATCGATTCATATGATCCTTGGTATGGAGACATATTGATTTATCTCCAGACCCAACATTTCCAACCTAATATTTATAAGGATGATCCTCGCCGCATACACCATCAATCCCAAAATTATCTCATCGTTAGTGGTACCCTCTACCATCATGGATTATATATGATATTTTGCCGATGTTTCATCCATTATGAAGCCGAACAAATCCTCAATGTTGGTTGTGGAGCCCGATTATCTTCTTGATTCAGAGGTATTTTTTCTCAACCATTTTTATACCCCATGAAGACTATACACCCCTCCATGCAGGGGGGTTGCATGGGGGGATTTCCCCCCCTGCGGGGTTTGGGGGTCTCATCCTCCCAGTTGGGGGATCTGGGCACCAGCAGGCCCCCAGAGGGGGTATGAGGGAAACGACCCCCCGAAGGTAAAATTTCCTTGTAAATGTATATTGTAATTTCATAGTCAATCTTGACCATTCATCAATAAGTCACAGATATGACAGTAGATATTATGTTGGGGTCTTTTTTCCCCTAGAAGGAAACCCTCTTTTGTATGAGGCCATTTGTATTTTGGTTGGGTATTGTATTGGATGTATTCTGAGAGAAGATATTGTGAGAGAAGAAGAGGAAGTTACAAAAGGTGTGTTTTAGGTTGTATCCCTTCGTTTTGTTGTATAATAAAAAGAAAGGACCTGGAAATTTCTCTGGTGGACATAGCCCACACTGGGTGAACCACGTATATCTATGTCTCTATTGTATTATGTATCTTCTATTTTTTATTTCCACATTTGTTTCATTTTATTTTTCTGCGATCCTATTTTTCTAACAACTGGTATCGGAGCAATGGAAGAAGAAGGAAAGTTTAGGATCAAGAAATTTAACGACCAAAACTTCCGGTTGTGGAAGATGAAAATGGAATATTATCTATATCAGAAGAATCTTTACATATCATTGAACAGAAAAGAAAAGAAGCCAGCTAGTATGAAGGATGAAGAATGGGATATTCTTGACAGAAAGGCACTGGGAATTTTACGGTTGTGCTTGGCATCAACGGTGGATTTTAACATTTCAAGCGAAAAGACAATAGAGGATCTGATGAAGAATATGGATTCACTGTACGAAAAACCCTCGGCCTCCAACAAGGTATTTTTAATGAAGAATTTGTTTAATATGAAGATGTCAGAAGGTGGGTCTGTTAGTGACCATTTAAATGATTTTAACACGATCACTAGTCAGTTAAGTTCTGTAAAAGTGAGATTTGATGATGATATTAGGGATATTTTGATTCTATGTTCATTTCCAAAAATATGGAATAGCTTGGTCATGGTTGTAAGTAACTTTGTCTTTGGTTCAAACACTTTAAAGTTTTATGATGTTGTTGGTGTTATCCTTAGCGAGGAATGTGAAGGAAAATCTTGAGACATCAGATAATGCTTTGATTATGGAAAACAGGGGTAGACAAAGGAAAAGAGTAAAGAGTCAAGGGAACTGTGGGAAGTATAGGAAGGGAAAATCCAAATCCAAACTGGGAAAGATAGAGTATTGTAATTGCGGGAAGAAAGGACATCTGAAGAAAGACTGCAAAGCTCCAAAGAAACAAAGAGATGGACAGCAGGAGAAAAATTAGGAAGCAAATGTAACAGGTGATTTGTTACAAGATGCTTTGATTCTTTCTGCAAATAATATTTATGAGTCTTGGGTAGTATATTCAGGGGATTCATTTCATGCCACACCCCATGGGAAAAAATTTCTAGATTATGTTCAAGGTGAATTTGGACAAGTTCATTTGGGTGATGATGCACCATGCAAAATTGTTGGAATGGGAAAGGTACAAATAAAGAAAAAGAATGGAAACCAATGGTTGTTGAAAGAGGTAAGACATGTTCCAGATCCAAGTAAAAATATAATTTCAACAGGGCAGTTGGCAAGTGAAGGTTGTATATTTATATTTACAGATAAGGCGTGGAATCTCACCAAAGGATCATTAGTGATAGCAAAAGGAGAGAAGGTAGGTACATTGTATTTATGTACTGGTAATACTGACTCTTCTATCTCTTTAGCTTCTACAGGAGAGGATACAACACTATGGCATCATACGCTTGGACACATGAGTGAGAAGAGGATGCAGATACTTCACAAAAGAAATTTGTTGCTATATATTAAACAAATTTATTTGGATTTATGTGAGCATTGTATTTATGGAAAACAGAAGAGAGTCAGATTTCTCAGAGTTGGAAAAGAAAAGAAGAGTGAAAGGTTAGAGCTTGTGCATATAGATGTATGGGGACCAACTCAGGTATCATCTCTTAGTGGCTCTCATTATTATGTTACTTTTATTTATGATGCAACTAGAAAAACTTGGGTTTATTGCATTCGACAAAAATATGATGTTTTTTATACTTTTAAGAAATGGAAAGCTTTGGTTGAGAATGAGACAAGAAAAAGGTTGAAGTGTCTCAGATCAGACAATGGAGGTGAATATTCTAGCAAGGTGTTTGATGATTATTGTTCATACCATGGGATTCATAGAAAGAAGAGATTTCCAGGAACACCACAAGAAAATGGTGTGTCAGAAAGGATGAATAGGAAAAGCATAGAGTGTGCAAGGAGTATGAGATTGCACACTGGGTTTCCCTTACAGTTCTGAGCAGATGTTGTGGATATTGTTGTTTATTTAATACACAGAGGACCTTCAATCTCTTTGGATGGTGGAATTCTAGAGGCGGTATGGACAGGTAAAAAGGTAAACTATTTTTTTTAATACTTTCAGTTGTGAAGCATTTGTCCATATTGATAAAGAAAATAGAACAAAGCTTGAGGTAAAATCCAAGAAGTGTACCTTTACTGGATACGGTGTTAATGATTTTTTTAATCGCTTATGGGACTATGAAATTCACAAAATAATTAGGAGTAGAGATGCCATATTCAATGAGAAGGTCATGTATAAAGATCAGTTGCAGGGAAGGAAACAGGAAGAAGAAAAAACAGAATACATGGTGCTTGATGAGATCACTGAAAAAGAAATTCCAAAGGTACCAGAAAATCAAAATGTACAACAACAGGAGAAACATGTGCCTCAAACTCCTGCAAGTGTTGTTAGAATATCTACCAGGTTAACTAGACCCCATGAACAATACTCTCCTTCATTTTATTATTTATTATTGATTGATTGTGGTGAACCAGAAAGTTATGAAGAGGCAATGCAGGTAGACACTAAAAGAAAGTGGGAGCAAGGCATGAAAGAGGAAATGGATTCCTTGGTAAATAACCAGACTTGGGACTTGGTTCAGTTGCCTACAAGAAAAAGAGCATTGCATAATAAATGGGTTTATAGGTTGAAGGAAGAAGATGGAGGAAAAAAGAGGTACAAGGCTAGACATGTTGTAAAGGGGTTTTCACAAAAGAAAGGTATATGTTTTGTTGAAATATTTTCTCCTATTGTTAAAATGACTTCAATTATGACTATTTTAAGTCTTGTGGCAATAGAAGATTTTCATCTTGAGCAATTAGATGTAAAAATAACTTTTCTCCATGGGGATTTGGATGAAGAGATTTATATGAAACAACCATATGGGTATGGGGTCAAAGGGAAGGAAAAATTGGTATGCAGGTTGAAGAAGAGCTTGTATGGCCTAAAGAAATCTCCAAGGTGGTGGTATTTGAAGTTTGACAGGGTTATGATAGAACAAGGTTATAGTAGATGTCATTCTGATCACTGTGTTTATTTTAAAAGGCTAGAAAATGGAAGCTATATTATCTGGCTATTGTATGTAGATGACATGCTTGTTGCAGGGGCTAATATGAAGGATATAAATGTGCTCAAGAATAAATTATATAATTCATTTGCGATGAAGGATTTGGGTGCTGCAAAGAAAATACTTGGTATGAGAATAACAAGAGTCAAGAAAAATCGCAAATTGTCATTGTCTCAGGGTGAGTACATAGAGAAGGTGTTGGAGAGGTTTAGAATGCAGAATGCAAAACCAATTAGTACACCTTTCACCAACTATTTCAAATTAACCAAGGAAATGTGTCCCAAGACACAGGAGGAGATAGAATACATGTCTAGGGTCCCTTATTCATTAGCAGTTGGCATCTCGATGTATGCTTCGATGGTTTGCACAAGACCAAATATTACACATGAAGTGGGAGTTGTGAGCAGATATATGAACAATCCGGGTAAAGAACATTAGGAGGCAATAAAGTGGATTCACAGGTATTTGAGAGGTAGTATTACTCATGCATTATGTTTTGGAGTTTCATACATTGTTTTACAGGGATATGTTGATTCAAATATGGAAGGTGATAAAGATAGAAGGAGGAGCACCACAGGGTATGATTTTATTGTAGGTGGAACAACACTAAATTGGATTTCAACACTGAAAAAGGTTGTTTCACTTTCAACAATAGAAGCAGAGTATGTTGTTGCTACAGAGGCTAGTAAAGAGATGATCTGTTTACAAAGGTTTATGGAGGAATTGGGAAAGAAGAAGGAGAATAGAAGGTTGTACTGTGACAACACGAGTGCCATTCATATTGAAAATAAATTGTCCTTCCATTCTAAGACTAAACATATACAACTCAGGTACCATTTCATAAGGTCATCTTTGGAAGATGGACAGCTGAAGTTGGAAAAGATACATACTAGCAAGAATCCTGCAGACATTTTAACAAAGGTAGTAACCAAAGAGAAGTTGAGTTCCTGCTCAGTTTCAATTGGCCTTCATGTATGAAGGATGAGATGAGAAATTTTCTAGGTCCAGGGTGGAGTATAGTCCAGTAGGTACAACAGTAGTGGAGTTGTTTTGATCAGTCTCCAAGCGAGAGATTGTTGGTTGTGGAGAATGATTATCTTCATGATTCAAAGGACTTTGATTTCAGCCATGTTTATACCCCATGAAGACTGTACACCCCTCCATGTGGGGGGTTTGGATGGGGATCTTTCCCCCCCTGCAGGGTCCAGAGAGCTCATCCCCCCAGCTAGGGTATGGGGGAATCGTCCCTAGAAGGAAAAATTGCCTTGTAAATGTATATTGTAATTTCATAGTCAATCTTGACCGTTCATCATTAAGTTACATATATGACAGTAGAGATTATGTTAGGGGTTTTTTTTTCCCTAGAAGGAAACCCTCTTTTGTATGAGTTCATTTGTATTCTAGTTGGGTATTGTATTGAATGTATTCTGAGAGAGGACACTGTGAGAGAAAGAAGAGGAAGTTACAGCGGGTGTGCTATAGGTTGTATCCCTTCATTTTGTTGGATAATAAAAAGGAAGGACCTAGAAATTTCTTTGGTGGACGTAGCCCACACTGGGTGAACCACATATATCTATGTCTCTATTGTATTGTGTATCTTTTGTGTTTTGTTTCCACATTTGTTTTATTTTATTGCTCCATGATCCTGTTTTTCTAACACTCAATGACCGCCACTCTGGAGCATGTGGTGGCCATTTGTCTGGGTTAGCCACAACCCATAATATCTTACGCGTAGGATATTTTTGGCCCACAATTTTTAAATATTGTATAAATGTGGTACAAAAATGCCACCCATGTCAAATTTTTGCTAAAAAAATGCACGCTCACCCCAGTCCTTTACATCTAGTTGTCGCAGTTGGCCCATTCGCTAAATGGGGCATCAATTTCACTAAGTGTAAACGCCCTTTTTTCGTCGATCATAATTTCATTATTGTGGTCATTGATTATTTCACAAAGTGGGCAAAAGCCATGCCTACCTTTTATAATGACGCAAAGACTGTCGCATTGTTCGTATTCAATTATATCATCGCATGTTTTGGTGTCCCTAAATCTATTGTGACCGATCATGGATCACATTTCTGCAATAGCATGATGACAAAATTATCTACTATGTTGCATTTTAACCAAGAACACTAATCTCCCTATTATCATCAAGAAAAAGGCCAAGTCGAGTCCATCAACAAGGTACTCGAAACAATGCTTCAAAGGATGATAGGAAAACATAAAAACAATTGGCATTTAATGTTATTCTTGGCCCTATGGGAATACCAAACCTCTACCAAAACTACCACTGGTTTCACACCCTTCCAACTCGTTTATGGCTTGGAGGCAGTTTCGCCCATCGAATGTGAGCTCCCTTCCCTCAAGCTAGCTATCAAACTCTTGCCTGACACTTCCGCCAAGGAAGAACAAATTATATATTTATCCCACCTTGATGATCGATGTCGAGAATTCATCATGGCCAATGATTATCACCAAAAGCACATTAAAACCCAATACAATCAGAAAATATGCCCTCAAACCTTCTCGGAAGGCAATTTAATTTTGGTCTATGACCAAGACCATGAGAAGTTAGGAGCAGGTGGGTTCAAACCCTTATGGCATGGCCCCTATATAATTAAATGAGTTCTTAAAAGAGGAGCCTATGAGCTAGTAGATTATAGGGGTAATCCATTATCGGAGCCCCACAATGGGCTCTACTTGAAAAAGTACTATGCATAAGCCTTGTGCTATCTATTGCTTTTGTACCATATGTATTACAGTGTGCTATTGTTGATTTTTTTCCCCTTTGTGTGATATTCTTTGTCAATCTTCTTATCCTGCTTAATGCTTGATTTGCAAATGTTGTTGTTTCCCTCACCCTATTTTGGATATGTGGATGGAGCTAGTCGCACCTCTCGGAATATTGCTTATGTTTCCTAGGTAATCATTTCACCCACAAACGATGTAGTAAGTTCTTGAGGCATATATCTCATCCCTACAACAAACAATGTTGTTGAATACAATGTCATTATTAAACTTCTCACCGAAGCATCCACTTTGGGAATACGCCACTTGATCGTGCGTCTAGATTTCGAACTTGTCATTTCACAACTCAACTTTAATTATTCTATTCGACACCCTATCCTTTTTTGGAAATATTTGAGGGTAAGACTTGATGCAAGAGCATCTACATCAGCATTAAAAGGAGGAAAGGCTAGAGTAAAGCACATCATCCAACGCATACATGAAGCTGATTTGGACTATACAAAGGAGAGCACATCTTTTTGAATTTGAAACTTTATGAAAAGAAATGTAATTAATGAATTGGAGGCTAAGGCCATCCCTAAAGATCCTCTTTGATCAATATCACTTTAATGTAAAGTTTGTATTGTACATAGGCTATGCATCAATCCTTATCTTATTTGTAAATTTTATTAACGTCTTAGACCTTAGTAGGTGGATTCATAAATCCTGATAGGATAGCATTAGGTTGTTGGGGGGGGGAAGCTCGATGAATCACCCCTTATGTATTTTTTTGTATCTTACGCCCAAAATAAGGTTGTTGCTACTTATTTGTGATAGTTGTCATTCTAAGAGAGAGAGATAGAGAGTTGTTGTTGTTGAGAGCCAGAGAGCATTGTATAAGTTGTTGAAGAAGCAGTGGAGGACTGATTGTATCTATGTATATTATCACTTGAATGAATAGAACAGAGAATATTCAATCCCAATGTTTGGTGTCATTGTTACTATATTTATCTGAATGAATAGTAGGTTTTACGTTCATTTAAATTCTTTTTTTATACTCATGCTTGTGCTTATGAATGCATTTTGTGATTAGATACATGAATCTTTAGAGTTAGAATAAGTTTCAATTGTTTCTCTTCTGAGAGCTCGTGCAAGGAATGCATATTCTCTTCACGGACTACGTTGAGAGAGATAAGTTTAAATCAGAGAAGCTCAAGAGAGATAACGTTGAATATTTGATAGCAGCAGTGCAGAGGAAGAATAGATCCATGCAAGGAGTGTGTAGACCGATTTATTCTTAGACTCATTGTCCCATAGGAGAATAGTCGGGTGGAAGAGTTCCAAGGACACAAGGAGCATGCCCAAGGCTTTAAATCCTTAGAGCAAAAAGCTCAGGAGAGATAGCTATCTGAGCATTGAGGAGTACGAACATATAAGAGCTATAAGGGAGTGCATTGATGGGTGGAAGAGGTCTCATATACCTCTAGAACCTAATCTCAGGAGAGATAACAACCATCAATAGCAAGGAAGAAAACTTAGAAAATTTTTAAGTTCCAATGTTTTATAGTGGGGGAGGAGCACACCAAAAGGGCAGGGAAAGGTCTCATATACCTTGGAAAGTTAAGAGTAGGAGGGCTAGCAAAAGTAATCCCTTGAAGGGAAGAGTTTAAGAACCGAGGGTGGAGATCTAGTGAGAGATTGCCAGAGTGATGACAACCATCAGATCTGGGATAGTTGTGCGAAGGATACCTCAAGGATCCTTTGGCACTTAGTGTATTCGGAGTTTCAACGAGTGTACAAGGAGAGGGATCACTAAAGTCTCGAAGGAGAAAATCAATCATGACCATTCATTCCACAGTGGACAAGTGCCAACAGGTTTAGAGTTCCGGGAGACTAGAGCTCTGAGAGATTTGCAAGGAGCAAAGGACCGTCCTGGCAAAGTCCTGAAGGGATGAATAAATCTGGACCGTTGGATCCAAGGACGACACGTGGTGCAAGATCCAAACTTTAGAGGAGAGGCACTCGGGGGGAAATTTCACGTAGTGAAACACAAGGTCTTGAAGGTGAGTTCCATCGTGACCGTTGATCTTAGAGCGGACACGCATCAAAGATCCATGCATTTGGAGGAAGAGTATTTCAGAGAAAATCTTGTGAAAGGGCATAAGAACTTCCAATCTTAAAGGCTAGAGTTCACCACAGTCATTGATCATGGAAGAGACACACGTCAAAAGGCTGTGTATTTGGAGGCAGAGCACTCCGGGAGAAAGAGAAAGAGGGAGAGTTTAAAAGAGATCATTCAAAGCCTAGAGGCAGCGACTCATCCTGACCATCGAGTTAGAGAGGGACATGTGGAGTAATCCCGTGAATTCGACTACATAAAACTCTAGGGGATTGGAGTAGTCTCTGGCATTTATGAGTCCCAAAGCCCAAAGACTTAGCACTTCTTGAGTTAAGCATGGGTCACAACCTGGGGTCATATGAAGAGAGGGGCCTAGTGAAGGGAGCTAGCGCCTGTATTTCAAAATGTTTCTAAGGGAAAAAGTGCCAGGAAAGTGCCTGCGGGTTTCAAATAACCTACACAGAGAGAAAAAAGGGCCATTGATTAACTGGTTTTGAGGCTTAGCAGAAGCCCTAAGAGTCAATTCTACTCCATATTAGATCGATCCTAGACTAGGAGGTCATGCAGACCCTAGGAGAGAGAGGGGTATTGCATCAAGTGGTATCATAGCCATAATTTAAGCTCTGTGTGAATAAATCTTAGCATCATGCCGCCAAGAATACGCAGGGACAAACCTGTAGTGAATCCAGCAATGGAGGAGGAAATGAGGAGACTTCGTGCAAGGCTAGATGCAATGGAAACTGCACAAAGGAGAGAACTAGATGTAGGTGACATCAGTGAGGCCAAAAGTGAAGAAGTAGAAGATGAAGGAGTTGCAGGAGAAGATGCTATAGAAGAATGCTTGCTAAGAGTTGTTGTAAAAATGGGAGCCAGAGAAAAAATGGAAAATACCTCATGATGAGGAAAATTCTCTTGAAGCCAGAGAAGGAGGTGGAAGAACCAGTACAGAGAAACAATATGTTTAGAACCGCTTGCAAGACCAAGGATAGAGTTTTCAAGGTGATAATTGATAGTGGGAGTACTAATAATCTAGTATCCACATATATGGTGGAAAAACTATATCTGGAAACAACCACACATCCAAATCCATATAAGGTATCATGGTTGCAAAAAGGACACCAGGTAATGATAAGTAAACAATGACAAGTTGAATTTAAAATAGGAGGATACAAAGATGATATTTTATGTGATATAATACCCATGGATGTCTGTCATGTTTTGTTGGGAATACCATGGTAGTTTGACAGAAATGTCATACATGATGGGAGAAAAAACATTTACACCCTAGAGAATAATGGTAGGACACAGATGTTGTTTCCAAAAGAGGATAAGAAGGGGAAGGAAGAATCCAACCAAAGCATACTTCTCATGAGTGGCAAGGAGCTCTTGAATGAAGTCAAGAAGGAACATGACATGCAGTTTGTTGTAGTGAGAAATCCTAGAGTCATCCTTACAAGCACTATTGTGGATGACCTACCTGAAGAAATTCAAGAACTACTGGAAAATTTTGTTGATATAGTGGTGGATGAGTTACCTTTCTCATTGCCACCCATTAGGAGCATCAGTCATCACATTGATCTTATTCCAGGAGCAAGTATTCCAAATAGAGAAGCATATAGATTGACACCTCAAGAGAATGAAGAGGTCAAGAATCAAGTCTAAGATCTGTTAGAAAAGGGTTTAGTTAGGGAGATCTAAGACCATATGCAATACCAACTGTATTGAGTCCTAAGAAGGATGGAGGATGGAGACTGTGTACACACTCCAGATCCATCAACAATATCACTATTGTGTATAGATTTCCTTTACCCAGGATGGATGATTTAATGGATTGCTTGAGTGGAGAAAGTTGTTTTTCAAAGATAGATCTGAAAAGTGGTTATCACCAGATAAGGATGATATAAGGAGATGAATGGAAAACAAAATTCAAAACAAATAAAGGGTTTTATGAGTGGCTTGTTATGCCATTTGGCTTAACAAACACCCCAAGCACATTCATGAGGTTGATGAATGAAGTACTTAAAGACTTCATAGGTAAATTTGTCATTGTATATCTGGATGATATACTAGTCTTCAGTAAAGATGAAGAAGATCACTTGAGACACTTGACATTAGTGATGATGAGGTTGCAGCAAGAGAAGTTGTTGATAAATTTAAAGAAGTCATCTTTTATGAAAACAAAACTCTTATATTTGGGTTTTGTGATATCTTCCAATAAGTTGAAGATGGATCCAGAAAAGGTGGAAGCTAGCATATATTGGCCATCACCAATAACTATATTTGAGGTAAGGAGTTTCCATGGATTAGAAAGTTTCTATAGAAAATTCATTGTAAATTCCAGTGGTATATGTGCACCAATATTAGACACTATGAAGAAGAGAAACAAATATTTTAAGTGGATATAAGAGGCTGAGAAAATCTCCATGATATTGAAGGATAAGATCACATAACAACCAATTATGGTTCTGCCATATTTTGGGAAGACCTTCCAGGTAAAGTGTGATGTTAGTGGATTAGAAATTGGAGCAGTCTTAAGTCAAGATAATAGATCTGTTGCATATTTCAGTGAGAATTTGAATGATACCAAGAAGAAGTACTCCACATATGACAAACAATTCTATGTAGTGATTCAAGCCTTAAAGAAGTGGAGGCATTATATTATTCCCAATGAATTTGTGTTGTACAATGATAATCAAGCTCTAGAGTTCAGCACCAAGCAGGAGAAGTTGAATCGGAGGCATGCAAAGTGGGTAGAATTTATGAAAAATTTCACTTTTGTTATCAAGCGTATTTTCGAGAGTGCAAATAAGGTTGCAAATGCTTTGAGTAGGAGATGCTTGATTATGAAGGAATTCAAAGTTGAAACCTTAGGGTTTGACCACCTTAAGGAAATGTATGGTGAAGATGCAGATTTTAAAGAAGCTTATGAAGCATGTGAAAATCCTTTTCTAAGGGACAAGAGTCCATGGATGGAATATTTGATTCAGGATGGACTATTGTTCAAAGGGATAAAATTGTGCATACCAAAATGCTTAATGAGAAACAATTTATTGAAAGAGAAGAAAAGTCGAGGTCTAGCAGGACATTTTGGCCATGAGAAAACATTCACACAGTTGAGTGGCTCATAGTATTGGCCAGGTATGAGATCTGAAGTGAAGAAATTTTTGAACAAATGCAGAATTTTCTAGTATGCAAAAGGAAGATAATTGAACACTGGTCTTTATCATCCTAAGCGTATTCCAGATAGGCCTTGGGATGCTATCAACATGGATTTTGTGTTGGGGTTACCAAGAACCCAGAGGGGAAGTGATTCCATATTTTTGGTAGTTTTCAGGTTTTCGAAGATGGCACACTTTATACCATGCCAGAAGACAAATGATTTTACACACATAGCAAGTCTATTTTTTAAAGAAATTGTGAGGCTACATGGCTTGCCCAGGAGCATTGTCTTAGACAAAGACAAAAAATCTATAGGACACTTATGGAGAACATTGTGGAAGAAATTGGTGACATATTTGTCCTTTAGTTCAGCATACCATCCTCAAACAGATGGGAAAACTGAGGTGGTAAACATAAGTCTGGATAATTTGATGAGGAGCTTAGTCACTTAGCATAATAGTCAGTGGGATCAGATTATGCCACAAGCAGAGTTTTCATACAACGATTCACCAAATAGGAGCACAGAAAGAAGTTCATTCCAGATAGTGTATGGAATGCAGCTAAGAAGAATATTAGAACTAAGAGATTTTGGATAGAATGAATTCAGAAGTGAAAGAGCTAAAGATTTTTCTACAGAGATGCAGAAACTTCATGGTGAGACCAAGGAGAAATTTCAAGACAATAGAAAGAAGTACAAAGACATAGTTGATCAGCATAGGAGAGAGCTTCAATTTGAAGTGGGAGATCATGTTTTGGCTCATCTGAGAAAGGAGAGGTTCCCAAGGGGAACATATAACAAATTGAAAATGAAAAAGATAGGACCATGCAAGATCCTTAGGAAATTTGCAGCAAATTCTTATGAGATAGAGTTTCCAGACAATGTGGGAATCTCAACCATTTTTAATGTTGCAGACCTATATCCTTACAGGGAAGATGAAACAGGAGGATCAGATGGGAAAAACAAATGCCTGTATCAGAGAATCTACAAATGGAGAATATTATAGATCAGAGGATTGGCAAGAGGACTAGAAGAAAGACTTATTTTGAATATCTAGTTAAGTGAAAAGGCCATCCAGAAAAGGATTCCAGTTGGGTAAGTGAAGAAGACATTTTGAAGAAAGGAAAAACAGTGCAGGAGCTCATGGACAAGAGTCCATTAATTTTTGGCCAGAGGAGTATGATGAAGGGGCATCTACATCAGCATTAAAAGGAGGACAGGTTGGAGTAAATCACATCATCTAGCGCATGCATGAAGCTGATTTTCACTATACAAAGGAGAGCACACCTTTTTGAATTTGAAACTTTATGAAAATAAATGTAATTAATGAATTGGAGGCTAACGCCATCCCTAAAGATCCTCTCATATCAGTATCACTTTAATGTAAAGTTTTTATTGTACAGAGGTTGTGCATCATTCCGTATCTTATTTGTAAATGATATTAATTTCTTATTCCTTAGTAGGTGAATTCATAAATCCTTATAGGATAGCATTAGGTTGTTGGGGGGTAAAAGCTTGATGAATCACCCCTTCTGTATTTTTTTTGCATCTTATGCCCAAAAGAAGGTTGTTGCTACGTATTTGTGATAGTTTTCATTCTGAGAGAGAGATATATATTGTTGTTGAGAGCCAAAGAGTATTGCATAATTTGTTGAAGAAACAGTGGAGGACTTCCTATATCTATGTATATTATCACTTGAATGAATAGAATAGAGAATCTTTAATCCCAATGTTTGGTGTCACTATTACTGTGTTTATCTGAATGAATGGTAGGTTTTCTGTTCATTTAAATTCTCTTTTTACACTCGTGCTTCAATTTTTTCTCTTCTGAGAGCTCGTTCAAGGAGTGCATATTGTCCAAAACTACTGCTTCGGCTGCTCCCCCTACCAAAACATCGGATGTCCACACTGTGCAATCGACTAATCCAAAGGCCACCCAACAGCCTGAAGGAAAGAGAAAACAACGAAAGAAGGGTAAGGGGGATAAGAAACCCACTGATAATGCTGGCAGGGGCAATACTGAGAAACGAAAGGCGAGGTATCCATGCAACCTGTGCACGGAACACCACCCGACCCACCTTTGTCCCCAGCTTGCAGTGGCCCAAAAGTTTGTGACACAGCAACAGCCTCTTGTGTTAACCAATCCATTCCAACATGGGAAAAATCTAACACAGGCCTCTACAAGCACGGAAGGGGACAGCCAATGACCCTCTCCGCTTGTGAACAACCCCGCATCTGCGAACATATATATGGTGAAGAGTGATGCTTTTATATCGACTAGAGCACATGACTATAGTAAACCAGACACTTCTGAGAAGGGTAAAGAAGCTGAACTCCCATCTCTTCCTCTACAGATTGAGAAGACATTGGGTGAAATAATGACACAAATTCCCAAAGGTTCTTTCAAAAAATATTCTCATAACCCAAATGCAAGGGCAGCCCAGAACTAC